>ML339483.1:0-65063 GCA_005239505.1 Nicotiana paniculata
GTCACAGTGGCGTGCACTTGTTGTTTTGGACACATCGCAACCGCGTCACATGAAATGCACCCGATATTGCTACATGTGATTTTATTATTGTTTGAAGTTAGGATCGGGGGCATGAGTTGCCACACCCGAATTAAGATTTATGTATCATGACTATGCCACGGGAACCGTACCCATAGTCACGATGATTTATTTATGCGTCTAAGATCCGCGATGATTTATTTATGCGTCTAAGATTTTTAAAATTATTTCCTAAACTATTTTGGGATGATTGTGAGGCCATGATTTATGAATTAACCTATAAGCAATCAGTCAAGAAGTAGGTAAGCATAGACGATGGGAACACTTCCATCCTTTACAATATCAAGGAGTAATTAGATATACATCAAATATTTTTCAGAAGCTGTAGCAATGCACTGGAAACATAGCATTTAATAGCAGAGATTAGAAACTCAAAATCTTAACCACATGACCATATAAACACGACAAAGATAAATTATATTGAGAGCTATTCAAAGTTGCTCAAATTCTAAGCTAGAACATTACTCAACTGAACTAAATTGTTGCACGAATAGCCATCTTCACGTTATTGGAGTTATTAATTCAACAAACTAATTCACATAACCATTTTCAAACAACATTACGAATCATAAGAGAATTCAACAAATGAATTAATTTAATTAAAGACAAGCATATAGGCAAGGAAAACAGTCATATCTCATTCAACTTAACAAATATAAAAAAATGCGAATGAATTTTTAAGAGAGTAATGGTTAGAAGGGGACCTCTACCGAGTAACAATTTTCCATAACTTGAATGAGATTTACAGCAGAGTAAAACCGACACAACTTTCACGGCAAACAACAAAAGCTTGAACGCCTTTGACCGGAAACTCGAACGGCAACCTTGAACGACCTTAGCTAAACCTCAACTGCTGGTGTTATTTTGGAGTTGCTTTTCATGGTGTTTTTCAGCAGGTATAAGAGTGATTTACATCTTACATGGTGTTCTTCAGTTGGGTTCTTGCCGTCAAAAATGGGTGGAAGGTGTGTATATCTCCAAAATTAGAGAATCGGCCTCTCTAAGATATGAGAGCTTGAATTTCTAAGAGTTTGGAAGAGAAGGCAACCGTCATGGTCTTTCCAATTGAGAAAGAGAGATGAGAGCCTCCCAGGGTGAGAAAATGGCTGTTGTGACTCTTTGAAGAAGAAGAAGGAGTTTTTTTCGTGGGGGGTGCGGCTGTTGTTTCTTCTCTAAGGGGAAAGTCCCCCTTTTTTTGGTGCTGATGAGGAAGACGATGGAAAGGGGGGAAAAACGGCGCTCAGGTTGATAAGGGTGATAGATCTGATTCCTCCTTCTAGGTTTTTTAGGAGAGGGGTTCTAAATAGAGGGGTTTTGGGCTGATTAGGGAATGGGCTAGGGAAATTTTGGGCTATTTTGGATTAGGAGAAAATTGAGCCATGAAAATTGGCCCATTCCGAATTTAGCCTTAATAACCTTTTCTTCTTTTATGCTTTTGCAAAATTAGTCACTTTAGACTCAAATTTAATTTAAATCTATTTCTTGGCTAGTCTATGTATTTATTTTATCTAATGATGGACCAGTGAAACTAATTAATTAATTAACCTATGAATGCAATTTTAATTTTTTAGAAGATGCATTTAATAATGTAATTAAATACTAAAAATGCAGTTTAAACCTAAAATGGCACGAGATGAAAATGTGACAACTTTTTATGATTTTTTTTATAATTTTAAAATATTAAACCTACATGAAATGCAACTAAAAGAAAAACTCCTAAAAAAATTATTTTTGGATAATTTTTAGGAGTAATTTTCCATGAGGGGCAAAAATTGGGTGTTCACAGGCATCGACTTTAACTACTTTGGCCTCCGACTTGGCCGTCTCAAGCTCCTTGGCCAGATTTTCTCAGTCGGAGACGGCCGAATTTAGCTAAGGCTAGAGCTCCTCAATCTTTTTGCCTATACCAAGGCCTTTTCCTTTATAGTTCAAAGATGGACCTCCGCCGAAGCTAATTATGCCCAGGCAGTTTCCTTTTTCGAGGCCATACGGTCCATGTTGTGTTTTCACTCTTCGTCCTCGGCCTTTACCGCATCCCTATTTGCCCAGAGCTGTCCGATCTAATCAAGCTTCTTTGGACATGCGGGTTCTGACTGTTAGCCACCGTGTCCGACTAATCATCACTAACCTCAAGTACTTTTCTTACCTACTTCACCAGGTCGACATGCTCTTTCCGAGCCGCCTCTAGCTCAGCTTGGAGTTTCTTCACCTCCCCCTCACGTTACTCACTGAGGAGTTTGTAAGCATCCCTCTTCTCAGTGATCCCTCGAGTCTCGGCCTCATGTTGGTTTAAATCTTCCCGATATCATAGAAAAGTCTCGTGATGAAGCACCGACGCCTACAAACACAAAGAAAGAAGTTACAATTATTTACGACTTAATCTAAGTACATAATAGACGTTGTCAGGAGGCATTCGAAGTTACCTGGTTTAGCGCCTGTTGTGCTTCGTTGAACAGGCAGGGTGCGTCCACCTTGTTCATCTTGGCTTATCCTCTTCGGTCACCAGCCACCGAAGATAACTGGCAACCCCTACGGTGGAAAAGATGACTCGGGAATACTTCGTAATAGACATTATAATCGACCGCTTTCGATCAGGATTCGTTCTCGGAGCTAGGAACCGATTGACTAGTTTCGGATTTGAAGAAGGCATGCTGGTTCCTAAAGACGGACTCTTCTTTGGCGCCGGTAAGTCACCCAACCCATTGACGTCCCCCGTGGAAGTAGAGGCTAAACCAATAAATACATTGAAAAAGGGTCTGCCACCTGTTGGGGCGTCCCCTCAGCGTCTAGGCCTCGTTGATCATGGAAATAGTAACGGAGGGAAACTCGGAGATATCTATCACTCCAAGTATGTCCTTCGGGGCACTGTCCTCTGCCTGAGAAGCACTGGCCGCAGTCTCTTTGTCTCCCTCCCTAACTTGGGGCAAAACGGCCTCGCACCTCTCTGGTTCGGAGGCCTCGACCACTGCCTCTTCATCAGCCTCCCTGATTTGAGGTAGTTCAGTGTCACCTCACATACGGGCCAGCACTTCATAAGCTTCCTATTCTTCTTCGGACTCATCCCTCAACAGATAGAGTTAGTCAGTTGGGAGCTCTCAAGCGCTGGTGCTTTCTTTGGATTTGCGCAATAGCCTCCTCCTTGGTTTTTTCCTCTCGACTACGGACAACTCGGAGCCCTTTTTCTCTTCTTCTCCTCACCCTGTCTCAGAGCAGGGGACTCGAAGGGGCAATCCTCGTCACCAGATGGAGGCCTCATTGCGACATCCTTGGAAAGACCTGCAAAGAAGAAATAAATTAGTAAGGGCTCAGCAGCCCATAGGAAACCCAAATGTTGTCCACTCAAGAAAGGAATCTCACCATGAGAACGGGAATCCCACTAGCCCTTCGAAAGTTCGTGCCACACACAATCGCAATACGATTTTTGTGACACAATAGCCTCGACTCACTCCTTTAATCAAGGGGCTGCATTTGGGACTCGAGCAACAAATGTATCGCCACCAAGCATCAATAAAAAATAAGAAAAAGAGAGTAAAAATAAGATTCTAGGAAAAATGAAACTTTACTTACATTTTATGTTCCACTTCTCGAGTAACGACATGTACTCGGCTAGGATCAGGTATGAGATCCTCACTCAAACAAATCAGCCTAGTCAACCTCGATCGTGATCTTCATCGATGCTCGAGAACGGGGCTTTACTAGCCCGACGCATAAGTCTAATCAGCCCCCCCCCCCTTTCAGAAGAGTCGAGGACTGTATAGGTGCATCAGATAGTCGATGGTGAATTAGCATCTGTCAATCTTGCTCACCAAGAATCAGAGAAGAATGACGATCCTCCAGAATGAGGGGTGGATCTTACAAAGGCACACCTCGTACCTTTTATAGAAGTGGATGAGTATCGGGTCTGATGGGCCCAGTGTAAATGGATAAGTGTAAACACTTAAGTATCCGTCAACGTGGGTAGTGATATTTTCTTCGGGCCTGGAAACCACCACATTTTTTCCGACCCAGTTGCAGTCTTTTTTTACCGTAGGAAGAATTTCTTGTTTTATCGAGCATATGTACCTAAAGACCTTCTCACACCGGCCCGGTATGGGTGAAGGTTTTTCAACCTTAAGATCGACGGTCACCGAGCACCCGCCAGGAATGAACGTGCTAAGAGGAGGTTCTGTCGCTGGTTCCTCACCGACCGACCGTGACGTAGACGTAGTTTCCTTTTGGGGATCTTTTTTTGAAGTCTTTGCCATTTTATTTTAAATGGAGGATAAACGATAAAAAAAAGGAAGTAAAAGGGGTACACTTGATTGGCTGGAGTGAAGACAAGCGAAAGTTCTTAAAAGATCTCAAGAAAACAAGATATAAGTGCTAGAAAATGTAGAGATTTCAAAGGAACAAGAATAGTAAAGGTTTGGATGTAAAGTTCAAATGAATGAAGAAGGGGGTATTTATAATTTTCAAATAACGGTTCAAAGTCAGGAGTGGCCGACTAACAACTGACGAGTATTTAATTCCACTAAGACATGATTAACGAGACATTTCGTTCATTTTGTGGTTTCTACACGGAATACCAAGGTGAGAATCAAAAGCTCACATTGTTTCTCATCGTTAAATCTACGAATAACGAGGGAACTATCTGTATACGGTCAAAATCGGGCTCATCTGTTGCATGAAAGATCGGGCTCGGAACTTGAGGGGTTGAAGATCGACCCCGAGTCTCATCGAATCAGAATACGATGTTAGAATGTCCGTCCTCGAGAACATTCAACCCGTGATCCCGGAATCGACCCTGACCCCAAATGAGCTCAAGGAAACATTGCCGGTATAACCAACAGAAGACATACATAATGGAAGGCCGAAATATCCGTAACCAGCCGAATATCATGACGGAAATCTCGGCACGTATCAATAAAGAACCGGTAAATCAGGAGATTTTTACCTTTTATAGAATTTTACTTAAAGTAGGACTCCCCTTCTATATAAAGGGGGTCTTATTCCTCGTAAATCACATTGTAACAATCATTCAGAAGTAATATATTATATTTATCATTAAACTCTTATTTTACCTATGTCCTGATACCTATCGAAGTTCATCCAATTCAAGGGTGGCCCTCCCCCAAGGTTGTAACTGTTCAATTCTTGTGGTTTGAACTTACTTTATCATACTTCATTTCAATTGCTATTCAATTCATCATTTTGTGTCAATTTAATCTCTATATTCTTAAAACCACTTAAAAATTTAATTACTATCCGATTTTGAGGTTAAATAATGCTGACCTTATCCAATATTTTCTGCCTACAGTTGCAAGTTGATACTACTATTTTTAGGATAATAAAGACCAGAACACTGCTGAGTCATCCTCTTTTTGTAACTGAACCCTTTTAGCGGGTAATGAAACATATGCACCTTATTGTGTAAACTGAGCAATTGTTATTTGTCTTGACTATTCGAGAATGGATCTGATGCCTAGTCCTACCCTGTTGATTGAGATGACCAAACCCATCATGAGATTGAAAACTATTAACTGCATACTCATTTCTCTAGAACTGAGTACTAGTGACAGATGTAGCCTAGAATCTATGAGTTCGTTTGAACCCATAACTTTACATACAAAGTATATATATGTATGTATGTAAAGGCCTATTAAAAGTTTACTAAATACAAGACTTGAACCCATAGTTTTAACAATATAATGAGTTCCGCGCAAGTTTGAACCCATTAAAATTAAATCTTGAATCCTCATCTGCTAAGCAGAATAGGAGATTACTGATAGGTAGTGGAAAGCTAGCTATATTTTCAACTAAGTCTTCAAATAATATATACATATATATATATATATATATATATATATATCCTAGTCAGAATGTAGTATATCTTTCCATAAATCTATCAATCTTCTCATATTTCAAATTAAAAGCACTTAATAAATCCTATTGATCCAATAAATGTAATTTTGTCGTCACTAACTCCTCAAAGGTTTTACTAAACAGGTGTGTATTCCTCACATCCTTCTCATTCAATATAAAAAGGTGTGAAATTACCTACTGCAATTAGGGATTGATAACAATTTGAGGAGAGAAAAGAGATAAAACGGAAGAAACTATGTTAGCTCGTTTTGGAATGAGTACATTTACAAGTTTATATAGCTGACATCCTTCTCTCACTCACGTGCTTCTCCCGTGACTTTAACTAACTTTATCAACAAATTATTAACATCTAATTGACAGCTCATTAACACTAACAACTTCTAACCACCAACTAACAATCTATAACTACTTCTACCGCTTCAATATTCAAATACTCCCTCCCAAGCTAGAGGGTGGAAGACATCGAGCACGCCTAGCTTGGAGAGAAGAAAATGATCTTGGCTTACACCTAAGCCCTTGGTCAACAAGTCTGCAACTTGAGACTGAGTAGCAAGATAAGTGGTCTGAATCATCCCTTCTTTCACTTTCTCACGAACAAAGTGACAATCGATGTCAATATGCTTTTTACTTTCATGAAATGTGGGATTTGCATCAATTTGGATAGATGTTTTACTATCACAATGAAGTGGAGCTGGTCTAGAAATAGACATTCCCAGATCCTATAACAAACCAAGTAGCCATACAATTTCTGGTACACAAGCTGCCATGCTTTGATATTCAACTTCTACTGAGCTTCTACTGACAGTGCGTTGTTTCTTCGACTTCCAGCAGATCAAGGAGTCACCTAACTTGATGGAAGATCTTGTGAGTGAGCGCTTAGTGTTAAGGCTGTGAACACCCAATTTTTGCCCCACAAGGAAATTACTCCCAAAAAATAATCAAAAATAATTTTTAGGAACTTTTCTTTATTTAGTTGCATTCCATGCATGTTTAATTATTCTAAAATCATAAAATAAAATAAAAATCATAAGAAATGTTCGAATCTTGATTTCATTAGCATGTTAGATTTTAAACTTCATTTTAGGATTTAATTACATTGTAAATGCATCTTCTAAAAATCAAAATTGCATTCGTCGATCAATTAATTAATTAGTTGCGTTAGTCCATGATTAGATAAAATAAAATAAATAGACTAGCCATATAAAAATTAGATTCAATTGAAGTTTGAGTTTTAAATGGCTAGAGTTTGCAAAATCTGATATTTAAAAGAAAGACAAGAGTTGGGCTTACCTTCATTGCATTAATTTGGACCCCAAAATCAGTGGCCCAATATCTTAAAAGACTTACCCAAGCCCAAATCGAAAGCCCACACCCGCTAAGCCCAAATCGCCTCTATTTAGGACCCCATTTTCATCAGACCTAAAAAAAGATCCCCAAGACCCCTGCTGCGCCGGTTTTTTGATCTTCTTCCTCATCCTCATCCACCCCTCCTCCTCCACCTGAAAACAGCCACAAAAACAGTTGAGACCCCCCTCGAACCCTAGTTGAGCCGCCACCCCCTCCTCATCTCTATCAACCTATCATCTCCAACAAGAGAACCAGACGGACCCCCCCATCTGACAAAACAACAACCCAGCGGCACCTACACCCCCTCGAAGCCTATCTTCTTCTTCATCGCCGACCGCCCCACCTCTTGAGCAAACAAAAAACAGCCGCCTCATCTCTCATCGCTCACACACAAACCTAACGCCTGGAGGAGGACTTAGCGCCGTTTTTCCATCTTCTTCCTCACCATCTCATCTTCAATAAACAGAAAACAAGGGACCTCCCTTACAAACATAGCAGCGGCATCTCCCTCTTCCTGGACAAAAAAAAAAAAAACAACGCCTCCTATTTTCTCCAAACGAACGCCTAAACCCTTTGCCATAACACAAACCCTTTTTCAATAAACTCTTTTCCGCTTCTGTTCGAGCCTAAATCTGGCAACAACAGTCTGAATCGGTGGCGGCTTACTGGATCGAGACTTTTCTTCAACTGAAATATCACACAAACTCATGCTATTTCATGCTGGAAAATCTGTGAGAATGGATAGAGCATACCAAAACAGTTAATTTCAAACAAATACAATTAAAGGAAAACTGTGGTTGTTTAGTTGATTCCAAAGGTTTCTTCTCCGTCATTTCTGGGTTCTTAAGCTGGAATTTTCCTGCTAGCAAAAGTTGTTGCTGCCGTAGCAAAAGCTATGCTCAAATTCGTGGCTAAGAATCAAAATTATCATTTTCTAGGTTTTCTTCAAAATTTCCAAATTTTTCCACAATCTGTCATATTTAATCCATGCATATAACTTGTATTAATCTTAAAAACATTAAGGAATTACTTACCTAGTGATGCTTCACGAAAACCCACTCTTGAAGCTCCTCAAAGTCGACCAAACCAAAGAAGAAATGAGAAGAAATGGCCAAAACCCGTTTAATACATAACACTACCCAGGCGACCCTCCTATGCGATCGCACAACATGCTCCGCGATCGCATAGGCCTTCTATGATGCCTCCCTAATTCCTCTTGTGTGTTCGCATGTATGATCTCGTGTTCGCACAGGCCAAAGGGCTTACAGCCTCCAAACGCACATTGTGCGATCGCAACTCCAACCCTGCGATCGCATAGGCAAAACTCCAGCTCCCTTGAA
Organism: Nicotiana paniculata; assembly: GCA_005239505.1. Taxonomy (NCBI): domain Eukaryota; kingdom Viridiplantae; phylum Streptophyta; class Magnoliopsida; order Solanales; family Solanaceae; genus Nicotiana; species Nicotiana paniculata. Next base: position 8,628 of record ML339483.1, read on the forward strand.
TCCTTTCTCCCCGATCACACTCATCCTTATGTGATCGCATAGACCAAGAATCCAGCCCTCAAGTTTCCTTCATTGTGATTTCACACAAGGGACCGCGATCGCATAGCACACCAGATACACACCAGAAGACAGCAGTAGCAAAACAGAGAAAAATGGTCCGAACTCAGCACGAAACACACCGGAGGCCCCCGAGGCTCCCGAGGCCCGCGGGACCCCGTCTAATCACACGACCTAGTCCCATAACCTTACACGGACTTGCTCGAGACCTCAAATCACATAAAAAAATGTCAAAATCACGAATCGCACTCAAACTCAATCTTTATGAACTTTGAAATTTCAAACTTCAACATTTGATGCCGAAACCTATCAAATCACGTTCGATTGACCCCAAATTTTACACACAAGTCATATTTGACATTACAGACCTGCTCCAACTTCCGAAATCGCATTTCGACCCCGATATAAAAATTTCCACTACCGGTCGAATTTCTCGAAAACCTTCAAATTTCTATCTTTAGCCAAATGACTTCAAAATGACCTACGGACGTCCAAATTCACTTCCGATCGCGCTCCCAACTGCAAAATTACCATACGGAGCTATTCCCAGGATCGGAATCCTAAATGGACATCAATAACACTGAAATGCCTTACAGTCCAAATTTATGAAATTCTTCTAAAATTGCTATCTTCCTTAAAATACGCCAAAACGCTCCCGGTATCCAAAACCCGATCCGGACATACGCTCATGTCCGAAATCATCATACAAACCTGCAGGAACCTTCAAATCCTGATTCAGAGATCGTTTGCTTAAAATTTCAATCTTAGTTGATTCTTCCAACTTAAGGCTTCCGAATTGAGAATTTTCTTTCCAAATTAACTCTAAACTTCCTAAAATTCAATTCCGACCACGCCCACGGGTCATAATACCTGAAATGAAGCTGCTCACAGCCTCAAATCGTTGACCGATGCGCTAGAGCTCAAAACGACCGGTCGGGTCGTTACAGTCCTATTGCTACTACTAAATAACTTCAGTGTACTTTGTTTTGCCAGAGGGCATATCTCACAACATTCCTGAATGCTGATGTCAACTTTTTTTATAAGGTTTGCAACATGTTGCATTGCTCAAATTGATGGGTTTTCTACTCTTAGATGCCATATCTTTCCACTGTTATCCTCCTTATGAACTGATGCTCCTACTGTAGGCTTCATTACCTCCGGCAGTATGTACAAGCCTTCCCTCTCCTTACTAGTCCCCAGAACCTTCTCATTGAAGAGCCCTTGGAAAAATGCTACATAGTGAAAAAAAGCTACACGGGGAAGTTGCTTGGTTATTTTTGAAAGTGAGAGAATGTTGAACTTGAAATCCAAACACATGTAAAACATTTTCAATTTATATTTTCCTAGGGTCACTGCATCCCCTACACTTGTAATCTCTTCTCTACTACAAGTTGGTATCTACACCTGTATTGATATCATGTGAAATTACCTAATGCAATTAGGGATTGAGAACAATTTGAGGAGAGAAAAGAAATGAAATGGAAGAAACTATGTTAACTCGCTTTGGAATGAGTACATGTTCAAGTTTATATATCTAACAGCCTTCTCTGACTCATGTGATTCTCACGTGACTTTAACTAACTTTATCAACTAACTATTAGCAGTTAATTGATAGATCATTAACACTAACCACCAGCTAACAATCTATAACTACTTCTACTACTTCCATATTCAAATAAAAATAAACAAAATTGTTCTACTATTTGTTTCGACACGTGACAACTCTTTTAAGGAAGGTGTTAAAAGAGAGAGTCACCACCTAACGGGATTGAGGTGCGTTAGGGCACCTATTTGCAAATAACTCTGGTTTAACCAATTTGCGCCACCAAAGATCGGGTAAGGGATAAAATTACCTCAAAGAGAAGGTATTAGTCACTCTTCAAGGTCCAAAACTACGGGTCCCGTTCAAACTCGAATTATATGAATTAGTCAAATAATCAGAGAGAAAGACAGGAAGTTTGGGAAGTTATTACGAAAGGTCCATGAATAAACACAGATAATTGATTTAAAGACAAGGTGGGGGGTCCTAAGTTTTTTAGCCTAAAGGATCACCCCGTGCAACATAAATAATACTTCGTAACTCTCTCGAGATAGGGTGTTACTCGTATTATTCAGCAGGCACAGACTATCATCTCCTGCTACCCAATTACTATCTTTAAGTTTTTACCTAGAGCGCGCTAGTTGATTCTAAATTGTGCCTTATGCGTGCACTACCCGTCCTATGCCTATGGCCTATGAGGCATTTGGACCTCTATTTTTGATGATTCTAGACTTACTTAGGCTGCTCAAAAATGACAACAACTATGCGACATAAAAAACAAGTTGGACTTCATGTAAAGGCAATTAAGGGCTCAATTTAGCCTCCACACTTAGACAACAAATGCACGCAAACAAATTCTCATATTGGGCGTTAGATAGTTTCGGAATTAAGGCAAATTAAAGCCATTAAGCCCTATAGACATGGTTTCTCTGTGACCTCGAAATTGAAACATGCAGGCGGTTTCAGGTGCAAGGTGCCATTTTATAGACATGATTTCTAAACAATTATATGGTTTAGGGGGATTTGGTATTGCATGCTGATTATTGACATTACAGATTATAAGTGAATAAACCTATAGACATGATCTCTAGGTGATTTACGCAATAGTTGGCAGTGATAACCTTTGAAAATACTCATAATTACTCAGTTTGATCCTATAAGCATGCTTCCTAATATTGGTATGGCTAAGCAATGAAATAGTGTTCGAAAGTTCAATATTAACACTTCAAAGCGGGTGGTAATACCCTGTAGATAGGAATTCTAACGATTAACGATTGAAACTGATTTTTATACTTAGCTCCTATAGGCATGTATTCTAGGTGAGAAATACGTCAACAATAGCAAATTAACCAATTAAAGTCATATAGGCATGATTACTAGATAAAAATCAGTAGAACATAAGCTAGTATAACCCTATGGTCATGGTATCTAATGAATATGTTGCAGTTATGCAAATTGAAAGATTGTTCATTGACATTTTATTTCCTATAGGTATGATATCTAACAAAACATAGGATCAGAATACGTTGAACGAAATTAAACACTCAGGTCCTATAGGCAGGTTATCTAACAACACATAGGAGCAAAACATATTGAACGAATTAAACACCTATAGGAAGGATTTTTACCCATTTCATGCAAACATTAGAATATACCCATTTTTCCAATTTTACTAGCACCCCAATTGTTATTACATAATTATTATAGGCCCAATGAATGAAATAAATTACAAAGTTACAAAATAACTATAGTGGGCCGAAGACAGGCCCAAAGTATGCCCAACCCAGCTAGGCCTTCAATTTCGTATCCATACAGGTTTAACCACAGCCCAGAAATCACATTTGGTCAAACCCAAAAAAAAAATCTTTATTTACACAAGGTGGCCAAAACCCAGTAGCCATAGTTGATCAAAGATCCAGAAAACAACCATTTACACAAGCCAATTGGCTTATTCAGTAGTTGGAAAGGGGGCAAAATTGAGAAATTAGGACAAAGTGGCCAAATAACCTTAGACCCTAGTGTGTCAGAGTTCACAAGGGTCTTATAATGGACCCCGAACAGTTCTCACACTAGGGAGGTTAATGGAGAAGCTTTATGTCACGACCCAAAAATCCATAAGGTAGTGATGGTGCTGGACATCAATGTCAGGCAAGCCAAATCATTAATTAATTGAAATAACTTTCCGGTTTTAACATTTATGAAAATATTTCCTTTCACTTTATTACATATTAACCAAATAAAAATTTGTTAAGTAAAACAATGGTTTAAATACTACACTTAAGCAGATGTATCCTAACACATCCAAGAACCCAGTGTTACAAGGAAATTTAAAATGAAAATAACTACAGTACGAGGGAGATTCTTTCAGTTGCGGATCGCCTCCGGCTGATGCAGCTCGCCTAAGTCTCCAAATCCTCCACATTTGCTATGAAAGTACCTGTGCAATAAAATGCACAACAAGTGTAGCATGAGTACAAAAACAATGTGTACCAAGTAATTCTCCCGCCTAACCTTAGAGAGGTAGTGACGAGAGGTCAAATAAGACACTTACTAAAGGTCAATTTAGAATATTTAAGTGTGACACTAAGCATGATTATCATAGGTAATTTATTAAAATCAGGAATAAGTATTTCCAACTCCGCTCACGTTTAGCACTTTATATCTTCGTCATATTAATAAAAATTAATCAACATGGGTGATTTAATCAAATAACAATAAATCGACGGGAATGAAAAACTTCTTCCAAATTTTTTTTAATAACTTTAAATATTTTTCATTTCAATTGCCCACTTAAAATCCCAGGCCAGTAATCAGGTAAAAATCATAGCAACTACGCAATAAATATCATGTGCAAGCAATGCCGAGGGTCGAACGATGCGGACCAACAATAATAAACTGTGCACTCGAAGGGTCGAACGGCTCGAACCATAGATGCATCTATCTTCCCCGCTCACAATCGGTCATGCAACGCGGTTATACATACAAATAACAAGGCTAGCCTGCTCGCGAATCATACCTGCGACTCAGGTGCTCATATGTACACATATCCACATAATAAATCCTTATTTTTATCAAGAAGCACTTTTTCTCAGGAAAGTGGTAAAAATACTTCTTAAAGGAACATGCAATATAGTTTTTAAATCTTTGTTTTGAAACTCATTTGTCAAGTCTAATGATATTCCATAATACAACCCTACCATGTACATAATTATCCATAGAGGAAATCAATTCTATTTCTAGATGATTAGGAAAATGGACTCTAGTCTTCTTTAGATATTCAATTACGATTTCGATTATATTAGCAGTTTAATATTACATGTAAGATTACAGGTACAACACGTAAGTCATGCTAGTGGGTGCTAGACTAACCGGACATGGCATAATAGTAGCTACGCACGGACTCCCGTCACCTCGTGCGTACGTAGCCCCCGAAGATAATAGCATATACTTAATTAATTCATCTAGGGGGACAATTCCCCCTCACAAAGTTAGAAAGGAGACTTACCTCGCTCAGAGATTGCATAACCGGCCTCCAAGCCCTTCCGATGACTCCAAACGGACGCACAATGCTCCAAAACTATCCAAAAAACTCTAATATTTGCGACAATTCAAAATTATATAATTTCCCAACCCCGCTTAGTGAAATGACAAAAATGCCCTCGGGCCCATGTGCCCGGAAATCCAAAATTTCTCGAAGATATATTCTACCTAGCCTTACTAACTCAAATATACAATTTACTCAAATATTCATGCTCAGTTCGTGGCTAAAAATCCAATTTTCTATTTTCTAGGTTTCTTCAATATTTCCCAAATTCCTACCAATTTCTATGCCTAATCCATGCATATAATCTTGTATTTAACTTAGAGGCCTCAAGGAGTTACTTACCTTGACATTGCATGAAGGAATCCTCTCTTTGAAGCCTCCCAAAATCGTCTAAGCCCAAGAAGAAATGAAGACAAATGAACCAAAATCCTTGTTTTAAAACATTTTGCCCAGGCCGATTTCCGCACCTAAGGCCCGTTTATCGCATCTGCGCTTCCGCAGGTGCACCAAAATCTTCCTCACCTGCGGCCTCCTTGGCTCCACCCCAAAATTGCATTTACGGTCCCCTTATCGCACCTGCGCTTCCGCAGGTGCACCCAAATCTGCCGCACCTGCGGCCTCCTTGGCTCCACCCCAAAATTTCACTTGCAGTGCCCTTAGCCGCACCTGCGGCCAAAGCCTCGCAGGTGCAGATCACACCAAATGACAGCAACCTTCAGCTTTCTTCAACTTCGAATAATGAACCACCAGGAATCCACCCGAGGCCCCCGAGACCCCGTCCAATCATACCAACCTGTTCCAAAACATAATGCGGACTTGCTCGAGGCCTCAAATCACATCAAACAACATCGAAACCACGAATCACACCCAAATCCCAACTTTATGAACTTAGAATTTTCCAACTTCTACATTCGATGCCGAAACCTATCAAATCACGTCCGATTGACCTCAAAATTTGCGCACAAGGTATATTCAACATTACGGACCTGCTCCAACTTCCGGAATCGCATTCTAACCTCGATATCAAAGATTCCACTTCCGGTCGGATTTCTCAAAAACCTTCAAATTTCTATCTTTAGCCAAATGACTTCAAAATGACCTACGGACATCCAAATTCACTTTCGATCGCGCTCCCAACTCCAGAATCATCATACGAAGCTATTCCAAGACTCGGAATCCCAAACGGACATCAACAACACTGAAATGCACTTCAAGCCCAAATTTATGAAATTCTTCTAAAATGCTAATTTCCATAATATACGCCGATGCGCTCCCGGGTTATCCAAAACCCGATCCGGACATACATCCAAGTCCGAAATCATCATACAAACCTGCAGGAACCTTCAAATCCTGATTCAGAGGTCGTTTACTCAAAATTCCAATCTTAGTTGATTCTTCAAACTTAACGCTTCTGAAATGAGAATTTTCTTTCCAAATAAATTCTAAACTTCCTAAAATTCAATTCCGACCATGTCCTCGGGTCATAATACCTGAAATGAAGCTGCTCACAGCGTGAAACCGCTAGAGCTCAAAACTACCGGTCTGGTCGTTACACTGTCCCCCACTTAAACCGACGTTCGTCCTCGAACGTGCCAAGAATTGCTCTGGAGTTACCTGAAATCACTGTTTAACACCTCGAGCACCTTCCCGTGCTACCACCACCCAGCTGAGCACATTTGCTTGATCAAATTTGAAGATTTCTTCTTTCATCCATATAATAAGCTCAGAACCTAGTTCTAACACTTGAAATTCTCTGCTAGGCCGAGTTCCAATACACAAACACTGTATCATCCACCACCCGATATACCAGGATATGGCTGCATACCTTTGCTGAATCAGCGCCATTCACCGCATAACTCATCATTTGACTACAACGACATCCCCCGAACTTAAATAGGCAAAATTCCACGAATCTGATGCTCCCAATGCACCTCATGATATATATATATATATATATATNGCTGGGTATGAATTTCTGCATATCTCCTCCGTTGGGGTGGTATTGTCAGCATTATAGTGGGATGTATATATATATATATATATATATATATATATACATCCCACTATAATGCTGACAATACCACCCCAACGGAGGAGATATGCAGAAATTCATACCCAGCTGCAGAGTTAAAAATTCCTTGAATACCTCATCTTGTCTACAATCATCACTTCATTATGAACCTGAATAATGGTATTTGTTCTTTAATATACTCTTCACATAACCTTATTGCACTGATCCCTGATCCGATAGTCCCGTCTCACCTAGTATGAACTGCTCAGACAACAAATCACCCCAACATGACCAACAACCTCACATGATACCACATCACGCAAATAGACCATAACTCGAACATGATAAATAAGAAATGACTCAAAAAGAGACTATTCAACTCACGCAACTAATATGAATTCTTATCATAAAATAGGAAGTAAAACACAAGAAAATAATTATAGGAACCTTACTCAACATCACACTGTTGCGGCGTGCAACCCGATCCGAATAACATACCCGTGGCGACGTGCCACCCGATCCACACATAAAATTTACATAAGAAGATATATATACGGAGTTGATTTGCTCACTATTACAAATTACTGAATATCGATCATAAGCACTCTAAGTGCATAATACCATCCTGGGGAGACTGATAAAGCCATATGCTACATAACTCAAGCACAACTGTGGTGCGATATATATATATATATATATATATATATACACTCTCTATCTCAAGAGCTATCCTTCTCACATCATATCCCCACTACGCGGGACCTCAACGCATAGGGAATTATCAAGTCGTTTCACATCTCACACGGCACAATCATAATAACACATGAATTTTACGAAGACGGAACAACATCCGCTGTCCTAATACCTTTCCATGAAAAAGTGCTTTACTGAAATAAACAAGCCTGGCTCGTACGGAGCCCATAATCATATTTAAATCTATCCACAAGCATCGAGTCACCTTGCTCGCACCAAACTAAGCCGATAGCTTTTACGTGGGTCCACATTAACCCACTTCCTCTCATAATATGCAAGAACAACCATCATATCCGGGACAAACACCCCACAATCCACAACCAAATGAACTGAACGCCTCTCAGGCATAACTTCTCAAATAAAAAATTGCACTTCTTTATACTCATTCCAAATCTTCAATCCATTAAGTGACTACATGTCACACTTATACAATCTTTTCGCGGTCATGCTTCCACGACTTTCCACACAAGGCAACAAGTCTGCCCATCCACCACTGGCCATACTACGCTGTAAGACAAATCAAGAACCCATAACCAGGGTACAAAGCCTCTCACCGAACATCAATCTCTAGTGACACTGAAGATAACACCATCTTACTCCGAACTCTCAAATCTATTTTTCTTGCTCTTCCGAGCTCATGACATCCTTATTAACACCGAACCGCAATCTCGATTCTTACTCCCAGTTACATACTGCTTACCGCACCTAACCTGCCAATATGAGGTAGCGCAAGAATTTTGTCATAACTGCTGAACCATCAATAGGGCGAACACTTCATCATATCGAAACCTTTTACTTAACTCAATTCGGGAGTACCATATTAACACACGAGTGAATTCCACACAACCACCCATCATGAAAATCCTTAAATAGTGGTCTATACCACTATAACCCTTCCGGGGTCCGCCTACACCTGACAGCCATAGCACTCAAATGCTCCCACATGAAATACGTTACGACGGCCGACAAGTCCTGCACACACCGGCACAAACCACATGCATAACTAAATCACATCAAAGGAACTGATCACTGCCGCAAACATGCAATTTCAACCTTGGCTAATCAATCTATTTGCTTTTAATCATCTTCAATTTGCCTCAGGAATAATAACATATTCCTTCCACTCATAGCAAACTCAACCCTCACTCATCCCGACTGGCCTTGATTCACAAGACTATGCTGCCTAAATCCCGCAACCCGTCTCCTACACTTTTGATTATCTTTCTTCAATCCGGAGTTTATTTCTCTCACTCCTCCAATGTTATATTGCATGCTGAAACATATCATAGAGTATTCCAACCATCTTCCTTTTTCTCAGAAATTACACTGCAAAAGCTCGATTCTCGATCATACTGCTTCCTGAAATCCTTAAACGCCGCATTCTTAACTTTTGAACTCACTAGGACCGCTATTGAGAGTCACCTACTCTGACTGGACCCGAATGCAATCAACTCCAAGGCTCTTCTAGCACATGAACACCCCTTCAAAGGAACCACGCGACCGAGTCACTATCCTGACAACTCCCCTATGCCTTAAGCAAAATTCTGAATCTTCCAAAGCCTAACCCTTGCCCGACAGGGCCAACTTTTGCACACATTCGTCAAATCCCACGCACAATCACCATTTTACTATTTTCCCTTAGCTGAAATAACTAGCCAACACGTCGACAATCTGCGACCTTATGAGAAGACAACCCTACAATCCAACTGCAGATGGTGGGACTCCCCCACTTACCCCTAAGCTACTCCTTGCACCACTCTAGACCCTGCCGAGATTCTTTCTCCTTTGATAAGACGATCTTGCTCCACCAATCCCTCCAATTCCTCCAAATTCTCTTGTCAGCACTCCTAAATACTCAAACTCTCTAGCATCATTCACACATTCCGCCTCCTACCGAATAGCCACTAGAACCCCTCACCGAGACCTGCCAACCCCGCTATCACTAAACTATTCAGAGAAGATAACCCACATGTGGAAATCACCCGCGAACACCTTTGAACGACGCTGAAATGCACGCTCTCTGCGACTTCAATAATCTATCCTACGCCCTGCTTCGTTTACCAACTTTACTAGTCTGTCCGCTCCTCATGGAAATCCATTAAATGCGCGACAATATCTTCAAATTCCAAGCTATATTGCCACTCCCCCACTCTGCGACTGCTCGACTTCTGCTTCTTACACCTGGCCTCCTAGAAATTGAACCACTAACTAGCCTCAATTCAATGACATTCTCTGTAGCTCTTAACCCAGCAGATCACCACGACTTCAAACTCTCGGAATATCATTTTTCTCTAGCTGCCTTCATTATCAACACTTATCCGGTACTGAACTATCACACCTCACGGTCTCTACCCCCCGTATTCTTCAATACTCCTTCTTAATACTCTGACCCCACGCAACCGAAGAAACCATAGCACCGACAAACTTAACACATTCCATTCGATCAATGACGACGACTTCACGTCACAGATGTATATACACCTCACTTGAAGACACCTAGTCTTACTACTTTATCAACCCCAACCGGACCATTACTAACCCAAATGCCTTTCCTTTGCCGGAACTAAAATACCGATGTCTCGAAATCACACTTTGAGAAGACCTCCCTTCAAACCATTCCTCATCCTCAACATACGGGCAATCATTCTATCATCATATCGACATCACACGATAACCAATCGCAAACATCATCACTACCTGAACGTAGACTTAACGCTCTCAGAAAAACAACTACTGAGCTGAAAAAACATTTTATTCTTTTGCAGGGCCATAACAACAGCCCCAACCAATTATACATGGAAAAATCTTGAATTACATCTGTAGCACCATTTCAACTCCTCAAATCCTTGATTCATAGCAAGCGCTCGCGACGCGTAAGATTGAGTAGGAATAACCATAGGAATAATCCTCAAAGGGATCAAATCGCACGATGAGGAATCAAGAAGGGAAGTACTCCTAACAGCCATGTAGCCTCTCGAAGATAAGTACAAACGTCTTCGTACCGACCCTACTAGACTCGCTCATGACTCGTGAGAACTAAGGGAACCTAGAGCTCTAATACTATGTTGTCACGACCCAAAAATCCATAAGGTCGTGATGGCGCCGGACATCAATGTCAGGCAAGCCAAGTCATTAATTAATTGAAATAACTTTTCGGTTTTAACATTTATGAAAACATTTCCTTTCACTTTATTACATATTAACCAAATAAAAATTTGTTAAGTAAAACAATTATTTAAATATTACACTTAAGCAGATATATCCCAACACATCCTAGAACCCGGTGTCACAAGTACATGAGCAATAACTAAGAATTTATACAATCATTACAAAACATGTCCGAAATACAAATTGGACAAGGAAATTTAAAATGAAAATAACTAAAGTATAAGGGAGACTCTGTCAGTTGCGGATCGCCTCCGGATGATGTAGCTCGCCTAAGTCTCCGAATCCTCTACATTTGCTTTGAAAATACCTGTGCAATAAAATGCACAGCAAGTGTAGCATGAGTAAAAAAATAATGTGTACTCAGTAAGTCACCCGCCTAACCTCAGAGAGGTAGTGACGAGAGGTCAAATTAGACACTTACAAAAGGCCAATTTACAATATTTAAGTGTGACACTAAGCATGATTATCATAGGCAATTTATTAAAATCAGGAGTAACTATTTCCAACTCCGTTCACGTTTAACACTTTATATCTTCGTCATATTACTAACAATAATCAACATGGGTGATTTAATCAAATAACAATAAATCGACGGGAAGGATCAACTTCTTCCAAAATCTTTTTAATAACTTTAAATCTCTGTCATTTCAATTGACAACTTAAAATCCCAGGCCAGTAATCAGGCAAAAATCATAGCAATTACGTGGTAAATATCATGTGCAAGCAATGCCGAGGGTCGAACGGAGCGTACCAACAATAATAAACTGTGCATTGTCGAAGGGTCGAACGGATCGAACCATAGATGCATCTATCGGCCCCGCTCGCGAATCGATCATGCGATGTGGTTATACATACAAATAATAAGGCTAGCCTGCTCGCGAATCATACCTGCGACTCAGGTGCTCATATGTACACATATCCACATAATAAATCCTTATTTTTATCAAGAAGTAGTTTTTCTCAAAAAAATGGTAAAAATCCTTCTTAAAGGAACATGAAATATAGTTTTTAAATCATTGTTTTGAAACTCATTTGTCAAGTCTAGTGATATTCCATAATACAACCCTACCAGGTACACGATTATCCATAGAGGAAATCAATTCTCTTTCTAGATGATTAGGAAAATGGACTCTAGTATTCTTTAGATATTCAATTACGATTTCGATTATGTTAGCAGTTTAATATTAGAGGCAGGATTACAGGTACAACACGTAAGGCATGCTAGTGGGTCCTAGGCTACCCGGACATGGCATAATAGTAGCTACGCACGAACTCTTGTCACCTCGTGAGTACCTAGCCCCCGGAGATAATAGCATATACTTAATTAATTCACCTAGGGGGACAATTCCCCCTCACAAAGTTAGAAAGGATACTTACATCGCTCTGAGATTCCAAAATTGGCCTCCAAGCCCTTCCGATGACTCCAAACGGACACACAACGCCCGAAAACTATCCAAACAACGACAACCCAATGGAAATATACTCTAATATTTGCAACAATTCCGAATTATATAATTTCCCAACCCCATTACTGAAATGACAAAAATTCCCTCGAGCCCACGTGCCCAAAAATCCGAAACTTCTCGAAGATATATTCTACCCATAGCCTTACTAACTCAAATATACAATTTACTTAAACATTCATGCTCAGTTCGTGGCTAAAAATCCAATTTTCCATTTTCTAAGGTTCTTCAATATTTACCAAATTCCTACCAATTTCCATGCCTAATCCATGCATATAATCTTGTATTTAACTTAAAGGCATGAAGGAGTTACTTACCTTGACATTGCATGAAGGAATTCTCTCTGAAGCCTCCCAAAATCGCCTAACCCAAGAAGAAATGAAGACAAATGAACAAAAATCCTTGTTTTAAAACATTCTGCCCATGCCGATTTCTGCACTTGCGGCCCCCTTATCGCACCTGCGCTTCCGCAGGTATGTCCTAATCTTCCGCACATGTGGCCTCCTTGGCTCCAGCCATAAATCGCACTTGCGGTCCCCTTATCGCACCTGCGCTTCCGCATGTGCGCCCAAATCTCCCGCAGCTGCAGCCTCCTTGGCTCCAGCCCAAAATCGCACCTGCGGTGCCCTTAGCCGCACCTGCGGCCAAAGCCTCGTAGGTGCGGTTCACACCAGATGACAGCAACCTTCAACTTTCTTCAACTTTGAATATTGATCCGTTAACCACCCGGAATCCACCCAAGGCCCCCGGGACCCCGTCTAATCATACCAACCTGTTTCAAAACATAATGCGGACTTGCTCGAGGCCTCAAATCACATCAAACAACATCGAAACCACGAATCGCACCCAAATCCCAACTTTATGAACTTAGAAATTTCCAACTTCTATATCTGATGCTGAAACCTATCAAATCACGTCCGATTGACCTCAAAATTTGCGCACAAGTCATATACAACATTACGGACCTGCTCCAACTTCCCGAATCGCATTCCGACCACGATATCAAAACATTCACTTCCGGTCAGATTTCTCAAATATCTTCAAATTTGTACCTCTAGCCAAATGACTTCAAAATGACCTACGTACATCAAAATTCACTTTCGATCGTGCTCCCAACTCCAAAATCACCATAAGAAGCTATTCCAAGGCTGGGAATTCCAAACGGACATCAACAACACTGAAATGTACTTAAAGCCCAAATTTATGAAATTCTTCTAAAATGCTAACTTCCATAATAAACGCCAAAACGCTCCCGGGTTATCCAAAACCCGATCTGGACATACACCCAAGTTCGAACTCATCATACGAACCTGCAAGAACCTTCAAATCCTGATTCGGAGGTCGTTTACTCAAAATTCCAATCTTAGTTGATTATTCCAACTTAAGGCTTCTGAAATGAGAATTTTCTTTCCAAATAAATTTTAAAGTTCCTGAAATTCAAGTCCGACCACGCCCTCGGGTCTTAATACCTAAAATGAAGCTGCTCATGGCCTCAAACAGGTGAACGACGTGCTAGAGTTCAAAACGATCGGTCAGGTCGTTACGCTTTAGGGGGGCCTTGGCTTTCAGCCAGCCAAGAATTAGACTCTCATAACAAGGAACACCTAATGAAAATAGTCACAAAGTAATAGGTTTGGAAAAGCATTTGCAAACACTACAAAATGATCACATAATGGTCATGAACTCAAGAAACAAACTAACACATTGGGCCAGGTGACATGTTAATAGGAAATAGGGAGCTTGAAGCTTATAGGATTACCATGTTAATAGGAAAGGATCAAAAAGCTAGTAAGACAAATAGTTGTCACCAATGCAACAAGTTTAAAGCTCACAGGATCAAATTATACGAAACACAGTGGTTAAACATTATAACTTATACCAGGGAGGTAAGCAGAATCATAATTTAGGCAGAACTAGTATGAGAGGCTCCACTTAATTTCTAGGGGTACAAGACTGGGTAGAGCAAGAACACAATAAGTAACAAACAAGGTCATAGGAGCACACCATACACTTAGAGTGAAGGTCTTAAGCAGATTAAGTCATGTTAATAACATAAGTTAATCACCAAGGCAGTTTAGAATCAGGCAGAAAGACAAGATCAGGCTAGACAGTCAATGCAAATAGTCAAAATTGTCAATAACATTAAGCTAAACATGCTTCAAATTGTCCAGATTGCCTAAGTTAGGTACATGTAAATTATTAGAGCTAGCAATTATAGACAGAATCACACACGAAGAGATTCAAGGGAGTGCAATTCAGAGAACATAGTCATGCTAGTTAAAAGATAATGGAATAAACATTGCGAAAGTTGAGAGACTAACCAGTTATTGCTCAATAAACGAGAAAAGAACAACAATGAGGATCTAGAGTCTCAAATGTGTCAAGTTTCCAAGGGTTTCAAGAACCGAGGGTAGTGCTCACACCCAAGGGAGGTCGCAAAAGTAGGAAATCCGGTGGCCTTGGCTTTCAGCCGACCAAGAGTCAAATAGAACAAAGTAGTAAATGAATACAGAATAAAAAGCCTCAGTTTTTAGTGGAAAAATTAGTGATTTTTCATCTCCTTTGAAGGGAATGGGGGGAGGGGTTTATATAATAGTAGGAATAAAACGGAAAAACAAGGAAATATAATCAACAAGACATAAAATAAGGAAAGGAGCATGCAGAATCAATTAGAATCAATTTAGGAGAAAATCAGGCAAACCCTAGTTTTTTTTAGGAAAGTAAATATTGACAAAATATAACAAAAAATCGGACCCACGGTAGAACATAGGATGAATATAGACATAATAACACTTAAAATCAGAGAATTTTGGTTCGATTTGAAGAGATCTATAAACCCTAGTTTTAGGGTAAGTAAGAATCAACAAAAAAAAAATATTTGGACTCACCGATAAATATAGACAGAATAGCAAAAAGATCAGGGATTTGAATCAATTTTGGTTCGATCTTGAAGAAATATTCTTGCCATGTTTAGGCAAGCGCTATAGGAGAGTAGCCAATACCAGAAGGGGGTCGTATATGGCAAGGAACAACCATGGAATCCCATATTAGGTGGGATTAGGAGAGGATTTAAGGGGCGGAGGTTTTAGGGTTTCTGAAGAGGGGAAGTGAGATGAGAGAGTATTAGGACGGCAGACGGGTGAAATGGGGTTAGGGTTAGGGGTGAAAGGGGATAATTAAACGGAGGGGTTCGATATGGGCCGTTGATCTCAGAGATCAACGGCCACGATTAAAAGGGTTTGGGTCAGGTTTATTTGGACGGGTTACGATCGGGTTCTGGTTAATAGGTTTTTTGGTTTTGGGCTGGTATATTAGGTATTTTGGGCCATTATTTAGTCCGAAAATAGGTTTGAAGTGGGGCTACCCAACATTTTATCAAAAATAATTAATAAAAGTAATTAGTAAATAATAAAAATATTATTTGTGCAATAAAATGAGTAAGAATAATAACTTAACATTATAAAAATATTAAAGGTTATTTTGGCATAAATAATATAATTAAACATGAATATAGGCTATTATTGCAAAAATGTGCAATTACCCAATGAATGCAAATGTAATTATAAAAAATGTAGTAAAATATTAAAAAACATACATGTTGGTGTAAATGATAAGTTATGATGATTAAATCATAACAAAAATAATTTGAAGGATAATTGTTCGATATTTATAAAATAAAATGCGGAAAGAAATTAATTTAAAGCCTTTAAAAAATATAGAAAATTATGAAAAATGTTTGTATAGGTTATAAACTAAATGATGATGCAAATATACTATTTTGAAAGTATATATATGTCACGACCCAAATTCCAGAGTCGTGATGGCGCCTAACATGGAACCAGGCAAGCCACCCATTTAACCCAAACTAAAAGCAATTTCCGATAAAATATCATTCTTAACATGTTTGTGGATAAAAATAATAACAATAAATCAGAATTTGGAACAATTTTATAAAAATCAAAACCCAAACCCTACAAACCCCGGATCCAGTGTCCACAGTCATGAGCTGCTAGTACTTAATATAACCAAAAAAAAATGACCAACATAGTCTGAAAATAAATATGACAGGTAGAAAAGGAAGAGAAGACGAGATCACGGTCGCCAGCTGCTACCTCGTCAACTCTGATGCAACTGCTGCTACTCACTCATCAGAGCTGAATCCCATTGTACCTGGATCTGCACAGAAGGTGCAGGGGGTAACGTGAGTACACCAACTCAGTAGTAACGAAACCAAACGAAGGGCTGAGAGGTAGTGACGGACTAATCCTCCGATAATTGGAACAACAGTATATAACTTGGACATGACAGTAATATATATCACAAAATAAACAAGATGCATCAGTTTGTGACTGTAGCCGTACATACTAGCATGAGTTCATATAGAATCAAGAATGATGTGTACTTAGTAATCCAACTCTCATAAGGTGGTCCACTCAGTACTAGAATACGGCCTTCCAGCCCAGGGAAAGTCCATCCCAGATATTACATAAACACGAGTGACACAGTCACCTAGTACTGAGGAAAAAGGACGATCCAGCCCCACGGAGAAGATCCATATCCGGAAAATAAGACTCGGACAAGATCCATGTCCAGGGAAGATCCATCCCTCACATAACATCAGCTTCGCACAAGATCCATGCCCAGGGAAGATCCATCCCTCAATATCTGTGCTCTCAATAGGGGTGTAAAGACTCCGTAGGGGTTCCTATCAGCCCAAGCTCTATATCAAGCCAACTAAGGCCTGATTCCAGGGTCGCTACGGTGTGCAGTCCGACCTCATAACTGTCTCAAAACTAGGCTTCAAACCTCACTCAGTCAGTACCTTCCAGTCTCACTCACAATGCTCTAACATATGAAAATCAGCCCAAACCAATGATAATATAGAATAAACTAGAAACCTACAAGACTGAGGCATGAAACATATACTATAGTAGGGCTGAGTACATGAAAACAATAATCATAAATAGAGACAACAATAATCGACCGTTCTGGTCTGAACATATCGGCGTGAAGCCTTAACATTTATACTTAGTATGATTTCTATTGCGTTCAAGGTAAATACCACCTTCACAGTACAAATATCAACCTGAGATAACCATTAGACAGTGCCATGGGATGAACCAGGCTACAAACATTCGGTGTACGCCTGCATGCCTGTCACTTGGAAAGTGCATCACCTTAATTAACATCAAATATATGATAGTTTGGGGTTTCGAACCCTCAGTTTCAAGTTTGGAAGCGTTACTTACCTCAAACCGGCTAATACACTACTCCGCAGTGCCCTTGCCTCTAATTTTGGCCTTCGAGTGCTCCAAATCTACCAACAATCAGATATATATCATTATAATATGCTAAGGAACTAATTCCAATTGAAATGTATCACAAATACTCAAAAATCTCGAAATTGGTCAAACCCGACCCTCCGGGCACACGTCCCGAAACTCAGAATTTTTTTTATACAAAACCGTTCTTCATCATTTCAGGAGCCCGTACATATAAAGAACACTAAATTCGGAGTCCAGATGACCCCTCAAATCCCCATTTTAAAGCCTCTTAATCCCAAGCCCTAATTAAACAATTGCACTGATTTTTCTCTAATTTTCCACCATAAATCCGACCTTTAATCACATATAAACGAGTTTAGAGTCCAAAAACCTTACCTCAATGAAGAACTATCGAATCCCCTCTTCAAAAATCCTCCAAAAGCTTCAAATCCGGATGAAATATTGAGAAAGATGGATAAAATTCGCGAATGCACGCTTTTATACTTTCTGCCCAAGGGTTCCGCACCTGCGACCACTTACTCGCACCTGCAGATCCCAGGTGCGCACCTACGAAAAATCCCAAGGACCTCGACTTCCGCACCTACAATCGAGCTCCCGCACCTGCGGCCTCGCAGGTGCGCAATTAACTCGCACATGCGGACTCTTCTCACTCAGCCAAACTTCCGCACCTGCGGTGCCAAGTCTGCTCCTGCGGAACCGCACCTGCGGCTCCCGTCTGCAGGTGCGAAAACACCAGTAACAGCAACATCAGCAATAACAAAACCATTCCAAACTGCCCGTTAACCATCCGAAACCATCCCGGGCCCCTCGAGACCCCAACCAAACATACAACACATTATATATGATCATTAAAACTTAGTCGAGCCTTCGAAACATCAAACACAATATCAAAACCCCAAAAACACATCGAATTCAAGCCTATGAACTTTGAATTTTCTAAATTCCACCAATGATGCCGAAACTACCCAAAACAACTCCGATTGACATTACGAACCTGTTCCAACTGTCGGAATTCCATTCCGACCCCGATAGCCTATTTTCCACTGCCAACCGGAAATCGCCAAAACTTAACTTTCGCCAATTCAAGCCTAATTCTACATCGGACATCACAAAAATATTCCGAACACACTCCTAAGTCCGAAATAACCTAACGAAGCTATCCGAGCTATAAAATCCGTATTCCGAGGTCGTTTCCCAATAAGTCAACTCTAAGTTGACTATTCCCACTATAAGGCTATCTTTAAAGGCTACATGACTGAACTCTCACTACAACCATTTGATTTCAAGCCTATCGACTCTAACACATCAATAACAGAATAACCAACCTATGACAAGTCAATAACATCAATTATAATGTAGGTTCTACGTAACGACGGACTTGGTCGTTACAATATGTATTTTTTAGAAATATGAGAGGAAAACTGGATATCAACATTATCCACTAGAAAGTCCAATCGTCAACAGGAGAAAAAAGAAGCTAAAGGCACTCCTCTTGTGTTGGTCTCCATCAGTGATTTGTCTTATATGACTTCGTTTCCTATGCACCTTTGTGTATCTCCATAGTCCATAAATTGAATATAACTGTATTTTTTGTAGTATAATTGAATCTCAAGAGCACCTAATTAAAATTTTCATCGTTGAAAGGAGTTACTCTTTATAATGGATCGGATGTTTGGTAAGCAAGGAAAGAATCAAAGTAGAGTAGGAGGTGGCTACAACTATTTTGCTGAAAGGTTATGTTCTTTTTTCCAATTATTTTGTTTTGTTATTTTTATTATCTATATATTCAGATCCTCAATTGAGGGTTTAATGTGATTTCTGATACCATTATTTTGAGTAATATGATATAACATGTTTTGACATCAGTATAAAATAAAAACAGAAACTCCAAAGCCATTTACAATTGACCTCTTCCTCTCTGCCATACATAATGATGTTTTAAATGTAGTTGCAATCAGAGGAGGACCTACTTGGTGGGTTGAGGGGTCACGTGATCTCGTTAGTCTCGAAAAAAAGTCTATATATATATATATGTATATGTATATATATATATGTATATGTATATATATATATGTATATGTATATATATATATGTATATGTATATATATATATATATATATATATATATATATGTATATATATATATATATATATGTACATTTATATGGGACCTCTTAAATATTTTAAGTGTGTCCCCAGAAACAAAAAGGCAGATGAGAGAACTTGTTGATTTGGGCACTTTTTGCTGGTAACGTAGGTTCAAAATCCACGTTCAGCTTTTTTTCTTCTCCTTTCTATTTTTATTCTTTGAGTACAATGTAATTTATATTTAATAGAAAATTATTTTATCTTTTACTTTTATCTCTTTTTTTTAATTCAATTATAATTTAGTACTAATATATAATACTCAACTCCATTAATATTTTTGTTTTTTGAATACAATGTATTTTATATTTAATAGCAAATTGCTTTATTTTTTACTTATATCTTTTTTTTTGGAATTTTTTTATAGTTTAGTACTAATACACAATAGTCAACTTAATTGATTTTATTCCTTCTCTTCCCATAGTACCCATTTTGCAAAGAAATCTCTGTTTCTCTAGAACTTTAGAATTTTTTTCTGTAGAACTTTTTTTAATAATACTTGGATAATAAGTTATCATAATCCCTAAGTATTCAAAGAGTTGCACACTGAATTTTATCGTTAGTGATTAGCATATAGTAATGCCTCCGTCGTGCTCAAATCCTGAATCCGCCTCTGGTTGCAATTTGTTGCGTGAATATACTAACTCGAGAAAGAAAAAGATCAGTTTTGGATCTACAAAGAGTAAAGTGAAGAATGAAAAGAATGAGTTGTTCGCTATTGGGTTTTGGTGCTTTTGCGAGACTTATCAAGACGACTATAAAATATCATTAGCGATGAATTTTTGCTATAAAATGTTATAAGTTCATAAAAGTTATATTTTCAGTTCTTTAATCCTATTTTGTTTGAGAAATTTCAATGTTCAAGATTAGTAATATCATTAAGAAATTGATTGGATGTGTCAGCCTTCTTTGTCCAACATTATTTAGAAAATCCAAAAGGAGATATAATTACTAATATTATGTGAAACAATTATTACTATTATTTGTCAATAATATTTAAGTAGGAAGATGAGGCAGTAGGACATACATTACATTTTTTTTTCCAGAAAAATGTGTCAACTTCTCTTCCAATTGAGAATATTGCTTTCAAGCACAATTTCATTTCTTGCCACTAAAAAAAAAGGACTCACATATTGAAATAATTCACTCACTCTCATAAAGAAACACCCGAAGCTCTTACCATAGTCTTGCCCGTACTGTATGTCTCTACTGATTTAAGCTCGTAAAATCTAAGATCAATTAGGTCTTTATGTGTTGTAATGTAGGCAAAGGGACAAGTAGAATAAATATGGATAACAATGACTAACCCTCCTAATCACTTTTAATACATTATACTTTAGCTTTTAAGCACATGTTTTTCATGACCACTCAAAACATTGTTACAAAATCATACATAACACGGTCTATTGACTTTAAGCACTTCTCCGTAGTCACTAGATATATTAAAGCGAATTGGAGGGGTTTTTCATTTTACTTAAGAAAAATTATTTTCAACACCCTCCATAAGTTGATATTTCTAGCTAGTAACCTTCGCAATACATATGTACATCCTTTGGCATTTCTGTGGTTCCAATTAAAAGCTATCAAATCTCTTCCCTTACTCTTTTAGCAAGTTAAGTACTTTTAGGGATAAAGGTTCAACAAGATTTAATTAAGAACAATGGGGATTCAGCTTGTAATTTGGGTGCCGAAGTGTCATGATTCAGAATCCACCGTAGGCTGTGATGGCGTCCAACACTACTGTTAGGCAAGCCAATAATTAAATCAATACGTCCAAAATGTAATTCAAACTAATTAAATAAATAAAGAGAGATAATCATTCGTTCTTATCGAAAATATATATGTTATTAGTTTAAACGTTTAAATGAGGCCAAGATATACACAAAGAAATTATAGCGGAATACAACCAAAAACAAAATTTAAATCCCCAAAATCTGGCATCACAAGTGCATGATGTATACTAGGGAGTACAATAGTAATACAACATTTGTTTGAATATAAAATAGACAGGATAAAATAAGTAAATATGATGGAGACTCTGTGTGCTGCGGATCGTAACATGGAATGCATATCACCATAAACCTCCTCAACAGCTGCGTCTATGTGCCAAGATGACCACCAAATGAAACAGTCTCAGTACCTGCACAATTAGTGCAAAAGAATAGTATAAGTACGTAAATCAATGTGTGCCCAATAAGTATCTAGACTAATTCCGAAGAAGCAGACAAGTATAAAGCATGGAAAGTAAAATAGTCTAAAAAGATATAGGTACAATATACGATCCTCAACCAAAGAGTAAACAAGAAGTCCTCATATACCGAATACTTCCTTAAATGGAATACAAAATGGTCAACACCAAATAAACGGTCACATATCATGTGAGGAAGACTAATAAGTACGCTGACTTCTTATCAAATATTTTGCATGATTCAGCCGAAGAGAACGGTCAAATCCCATAAGAGTAGTGGCATGATTTCCTAACCTAGCGTCCGACCCGATCCCATAGTATTCATATACACTGCCGAGGGTCGACCAACTCAAACCATAGATGCATCTTATATTACTTTCGAGAATGTACGGCCCGATCCATAATAGTAATGTTGATGCATTCAACCGAATTCCATGGGAATAGTGAAACTTGACGGGCACTGGCCCCACTCACGAATATAGATGTGAGTTACAAATTTAAGAAACTTTTCGGATAATTTCATAAAACGCGGGAGAAATTCAAATAAAGGAAGTATGTATACTTCTATTTCTAATCATGTAGCTCGTCAAATATCTAAAATAGCAAGTGTGATACTTTAGGCAAGTCTAGTCTCAGGAAAAATGTAAATTAAAGCATGTAAACACACAAGAATAACGCAAATATTACTATTAAAGCATGGCGTGAGTCTAAGTCTACTCAGATATAATCAGGAATTTTAGCATACACACGGAGACTCGTCACCTCATCCATGCGTAGCTCTCACAACATGTAGTAGATAAGAAATATAATACCTACGGGGTAAATTCCCCCTCATAATGTTAGATAGTAGACTTACCTCACTCCGATTTGATAATCGGCTCCAACATCTCTCTAACACCTCAAACCAATGCCAAATGTTTTGCAACTAGCCAAAGAACTTACAACCCAATCAAAATATACTCAAAGACTTGTAATTTAACAATTAACAACAATTCCCAACTCCACATAAAAAGTCAACAAGTCAACCCTCGGGCCCACACACCCAGATTCCGAAAATGTTGAAGATAAATTATTACCCATAACACCACGAACTCACACACACATATATATATTTGCAATTCCATGTCAAATTTCGTGGTCAAAATCCAAAAATACCATTTCTAGGTTTTCTTCAAAAATTCCATAATTTCTACCAATTTCCATGTCTAAATCCATATATAATCAATGTATATAACTCACAATGAGTGGGAATCACTTACCTTGTGATAGATGATGAAAATGCCCCTTCAAAATCACCCAAAAATTGACTTCAAATGAGAAAATGAGATAAAATGAACCAAGACCCGATTTGAAGCTCTTATACACTGCCCAGGCATCCTTCTTTGCTAACGCGACATGTGTCTCGCATTTGCGAAGCACAAATCAACTCCTGCTTCCAAAAATGCTTTACCAAGCCGGCACTTTGTGAAAGCGACCACGCCTCCGCAAACGCGAAACAATATGCTAGAGCTCAAAACGACCATGGATACACACCGCTGGGTCTGTGGCATCAACTTTGCATCAGGCAGTGAAGTTCGAATGGAACCATCAAAAGGTGATTATCCATGGAGATGGGAGAAACCCCATTTACAACCACCAGAGTATCCCAATGGTTAATAATAAAAGAAGGCTTGGGGGAGAAACTTATCATCACATTCGAGCGGGTCAATGCAATTGAGAAAGATAAGTGGTGGAGCAGCAAGATAGAAAGTATACTAACATGGAGAGGATAAGAACCCGGCAAGGCTCTTGGCAAAAACCCTCAGGGTATCTCCAAGCCAATACAATTGAAACGTCATGGTACAACCTTTGGGCTAGGGTATCAGTACACCTGTCAAGAATACAATGGATGGTCACCATCGTGGCGTGGTCCGTATTATCCACTTGAGTAGCGTGTACCACACCGGAATCTGACTTTCCAGCAGACCGACATCATATGGGGATCAGAGAAGGAAGAAGCATTGGCCGCCTTGAGGAAATTGTTCCTAGAGGATAATGACATGGACTGTTGTGTGATTGTCGAGGAGGAGGAGGAGGAGGAGGAAGGACCTACCATCTGAGCTGTGGAGAAAGGATCATTCCTCAAGAATTGGACTGTCAGACTATCTAGGGCCCGACGAGTCCCGGGGTAACAAGGCTGAACAACAGTGTTTATTTTAATATTTTCTAAGAAAATGATTTCCCTTTTTGCATTTGTTTTAAATAAAACCTCCAGCATTCCAAAAACGTTGTTTAAATTATTGAAAATCGCTTTTATGTTCAATGGATCGATATTTATTATTACCATTTTCTCTCATATCTTTATCTATACAACATTACTATTTCCTGTCTTGATGAACCGACAACTGTGACATGTAATGAGGCAACGTAACAAAAGGATAGTGATTCAGAAGAAGAGGACGTCATACCCGAGGAAATCGTCAGGAAAGTAGAGGATTTTGAGAACAAGCCCAAGTCCAACCTGGACGAAATCGAGTAAATCAACTTAGTAGATTCTGAAATTGTCAAGGAGACCCCATCATCATTCACTTATCACCGTAAAAAAAAGAAGAGTACACACAGTTCCTAAAAGAGTATGAGGATATATTTGCATGGTCATACGATGATATGACCGGGTTAAGTATATCTATTGTGGCTCACAAGTTTCCCACAAACCCAATGTGTCCACCAGTAAAGTAGAAACTCAGGAAATTCAAGCCTGATATGACTATGAAAATCAATGAGGACGTCACCAAGAAAATCAAGGCCAAGGTCCTCAGGGTAGTTGAATACCCAACTTGGTTAGCCAAAATCATGCTAGTTCCAAAGAAAGATGGAAAAGTCAGAGTCTGTGTTGATTATCGGGATCTAAACAGAGCAAGTGCCAAGGATGATTTCCCACTACCAAACATACACATTCTAATAGACAATTGCACAAAGCCCGAACTCCAGTCCTTTGTAGATTGCTTCGCCGGTTATCATCAGATTTGAATGGACAGAGAATTCTGGCCAAAACCGATCAATTCAGATGCAGTCAAGCAATACTATGTGTAATTGTTTATGTTTCCGCAATGATGTAAATTGAACTACGCTCGACCTGATTCCTGTTTAAGAGGGGATAGGTAGGCAGCCATGTGGGTTCGATCACAATTCAATAAAAATATTATGTCCCCCCTACAATCAGAAACTGGGGCAGAATTTTGAGGAGGACCCTCAAAATTCCGAAGCAAATTCAGCGATCGCAACATATACAGCAGTCAGAGATTCTTATACATCTAACTGGGGAAAAATTTTGAGGAGAGCCCTCAAAATTCTACGGCAAGAGAAGTCGCAATGTCTCGGATCGTGTCACAATCATTGGTTCATCTAACCAACTTCTCAAAAAATATATTTTTGTTGTGTCTTTAAAAACTATGCATGCTTTCTTGTAAAATAACTCTGTTTAGCAAACGCGACCCTCAATTATTTGAACAGGATCTTCAGACCAAGCAAGCGAGCCGACGGAGGCACGAACCGACCTTCCCTTTTACAAAACTCATAATTTTTCTTTGATTGCAGGAACGAAGAATATACATCCCCCAAAGTCATAATCTTCATAACAACTGGGATACTGAAATCTACTACCAGCTAATAAAACTCTGCTATCATCTGCTATTTATTCTATTTTTGCATGAGACTAAGCCCTGTCTCCATTTGCATAAGGCTAAGCCCTTCCTCCTTATATGCATAAGGATAGGCACTGCCTTCCATCTGCATGAGACTATGCCCTGTCTCAAATCTTGCATGAGACTAAGCTATGTATCCATCCACATGAGGCTAAGCTCTGCCTCCTATTTGCATTTTTACTGAGACTAAGCTCTATCTCCATTTGCATGAGGCTAAGCCCTGCCTCCATTTGCATAAGGCTAAGCACTGCCTTCTATCTACATGAGACTAAGACCTGTCCCTAATTTTGCATGAGACTAAGCTCTTTCTCCATCCGCATGAGGCTAAGCTCCCTCCTATTTACATTTTTTGCCGAGACTAAGCGTAGTCTCTCCGGCACTATCTATTTTGCTCTTTTTTTGGGTTAAGCTCTGCCTTCGACTTCACAAGACTAAGCCTTGTCTTGTTGCTTTTGACATCATATTATTGCATCTCATGGGCTTAAATATCGCCATCTTAAGGCACCATCCTCATAGCCGGAAGACACCATGCCATGGCCTGAGGATCTCTCAAATTTTCATATCATTATTCAAAGGCGTCATGGTTCGGAGGCACCATATTCATGGCCCGAGAACATAATTTCATGGCCTGCGAATCCCTCACTAAAAAATTCATTTCCCAGGACATCATGGTCTAAGGACGTCATCCCCAACCGTCCGAAGACAATTCTCATGGTCTGAAGGGAATCTGCATCATGTTTTAATTTTCGCACAAATATATGCTCGTAGCATCTATTTGCTTGCAAGTATCCCGATGAGCAACCGCTATCCCGACAGGAGAAATCCCGCTCCGATTCCTTCGAACTATCTCAAATTTGACCTCTCACCACAACCATTCTTCACCTATTCCAAAACCTCGTGTCTGTTCTTGTGATAACTTCATCTATATATTCCGCTGATGAATCTAGAACTACATATGACCTGATTCTTCTAAAACCAGGGATATGTCGACAGCTCAGAGACCAGAGTGCGGCCTAGATCTCTCAAACCATCTCGCTCAGTCAAAATTGGCCATCATGTCTTTACCCGACAACTCTTCCATCCTTCCCGGGTAAAGAGGGGCAGTTGTTGATACCTAAATTTTCCCTATAATATTTTTAAATGCATATATATCTTCAAAACTATGCATTAGCATGAATTGATATTTTTCCATAATTTCTACATTTTTAAATCAATTTATCCCAATATTTTATTTATATAAATAATTACAAAATTGCATCACAAATGACTTTATAACATTTCATGATTTAATTTTGCTATTTATGGTCATATTAAGCTCGAAATATTTGCACAAATAGCCACATTTACATTTTTGGGTTACAATTGCAATTATAGCCCATGCGTACATTATTGAATTATTTTACCAGAAAATCGCTCATTGTGTTTTTAAAATATTGAATAATTATTTTTAAAACATTTCTATGCATGAAAATTATTTTTTATAATTTCTTAATTATTTTATAAATTGTTTTTATCAATTATTTGGGGTATTTAATAAATAACCCCTTTTATTTCAGAACTGACCTCTTTTAAAACCAGCCCAAAACCCCTTTTAAAACTAGCCCAAATCTCTTTAGGACCAATCTGCAAACCCCGACTCAATAGTCCCATTTAATCGTGGCCGTTGATCATTTTGATCAACAGTCCACAACTAAACCTACCATATTTAATCCTAACCTAACCCCCTAACCCTTCTCATTCATTCCCTCCCCCGTCGTCATCATCTTCCCTCCTCTCTCAAACTCTCTCTCAACCTAGCCCTAGCCCTAAACACCGTCATTGGCGTGAACCCCTTCTATGGTTCTCCATGAATCCTTGAGAGGATCTCAAGGAACTCAAACTTGTTCTGGTTTGAAACATTGCTTACTGGCCTGTCTCATGCCATTTTTCGTTTGTAAGTAATAATCTCTCCTTGTTTTGTTACGAATCTATGGGTTCTTGAACTATTCTCTCATCTCTACTATTTTTCTGAAAACCCTAGCTCGATATTGTCGATTCTTCTCAAATCTTTTTAGATCTGAGATGATTTGAACGTTATTAAGAGTTTTCCTTCAAAAACCCCTTGTTTTAACTGATTATTTCGATTTTAGTTGTTCTTTCTAAAACTAAGGTTCATCCCAAGTTGTTTTCTAAAGATTTTTTATGACTCCTAAGTGTTTGATTAATTGTTCTTTCGTCTTCGTGAATGATTTGTGCTAAAATACTTAAACCTTAGTTGATTATGTATGATACACTGATTTTTCCAACCTTTGCTTCGATTTTAGGTACTTTCTGTGTTACTAGTCGTATTATTTTGCTCGATTTTTTTTTGGACTTAAATATCGTTCCTTGTTAAATCCAGTATTTTTGTGGTTTTTCCCTAATTAACCTCTGTTAGGTTTCGAACCTGATCTTTCCGGCTAAGTTCTATGTTTCTGTGAGTTTTTACTTAGTCTAATTTATATTATGGAAGTTGAGTAATTCTTTCCGGAAATCAGTGTTATTTTGAAAGTTTTGCTGATTGCTTTACTCCGTTAGAGATTCGTATGCATAAATATTGTTTGTTTCCTTGTTTATGAATTTAATTGGCCGTCTATGCCTTAACTGATTGCCCGTATAATTTTGTGATTGTACTAATCCTTTATTTGGTATGATTGGGATTCTTGCCTTAATTAAACTCCCCTGTTATTACCGTTTGATCAATTACCCCTAATTAAGGGAGGTCTATTCCGAACCCTTATGTGATTGGATTATGTGACTCTATGATTTCCTTAATTGGTTGAATGCTGATTCCTTTACCTTATGTTGTTCTACTCTTAAATTTCTATATATACACTCTTGTTTATCCTATCAACATACGAACAATTAGTTCAGAATACTCACACACCCTCAAATTCTCTCTTATTTCTCTGCTAGCTGAAAGCCAAAGCTAGACAGTGGAACTTTACTTGATTTACATTCTTCACTTTGCTTCCTTAATTGGTATGTCTCTAGTTCAATTCTGAAAATCAACTTTATGTGTTCCTTTATGTAAATACATGCATATTCCTGCACGAGTTTAATTGGCTATGTATTTTATTGTCATCATGTTTACTGCTTTACCCAGTATGTTTAAGTTTTACCCACTCCAGTTCAAGTGTTTAATCGAGCATGCCTATATCTCATTTGTCTTGTTTGCATGTTTGTTCCATTCCTGTTTACTCCCCTCAACTAGTATGCTCATGTTAAATCTTAGACTCATAATGTATTTGATTGATCCTAATTGGTATGACTAATGCACCCCTGTCTTCAACATGACTATTCACACGCTCTGTCTCTATGCTTTAATTTCCTATTACCATGACTGACTTGTTAAGTCTCTGAATCAGTAGACTCCTAGTTGTTCTGTACAGTTTTTGTTTCATATGCTCCCCTTAGACCCTGTTCATGTGTTTCTGATGTGAAGCTCTCTATGTTCCCAACCCCTTGACCCCTGTTTGTAAAGCTGATTGTTGAATTGTTGTGAGTCTGAGCACTCTGAGTTTGTGTGGTTCTATGTTGAATCTTTGTTCTTCTCAGAATTGATTTCAAAACTATTTTTCACTCCTGGCATTTTCCTAAAAAAATTTCTCTTCCAAAAAACCTTTTCACTCCCAAAAGTGTTATCTCTACACTGTCTTTACCAAGTTCTTTCAAAACTATGTCAAGCACTCTCGATTCTACTCTTAGATTCTTTAGTTCTGCCCTTTTAGTGTGTGTACTACCTAGGAATCCATGAGATTCCTCCGAACTCTGGCACACTGGGGTTGGCCTTCCACAATGCACATAACCAGTTCTCTATTAAAAAAAAGGTCTTGGTGTGAGCATTGCCCGGGATCCCTGAGGTCCATAGGGAACTTTTACACACCAGGACACCCTATTGGCTATAAGACTCTTGGTATCTGAGACTGTTTTGAAGGCCTGGTGTCTCCAGGTTTACTTTGGGCCTATCTGCAGGCTCCCTATAGTATAACTTATATTTATTTATGTAATTCATTCAATTCTGGTCTGTAATAATCACCGTTGTAAGCAGATATTGGGGAAATTAGTAAAAGGGAGGGATTCGTATATGGATTTTTGTAGGGAGACAGGGTAGAAATCATGCTTTAGGTCTATGATGTTATTCGCATATTAGCGATCATGCTTTAGGTTTATATCATGTTTACCATGCTTTTAGATCACTTGGCATACTAGACTATGTTATAGGCTCATTACTTTATTTGTTAAGGAATTCTGCTTTTGCATAATCATGATCACCTAGAAATCCTGTTATTAAGATACTATTGCAATTTTGCTTAATAAAAATGTTCATCCTGCGGTGCCTTAGAAATCCTGCTTTAGGACTATGTTTGTATTTGCTTCACATCATGTCTACATTGTCTAAGTCAATAACCGTCCTATCTATAAGAATGTTTAAAAGCAATTTCAGCACCTAGACAAGCATGTATATAGGATGTATTAAAACTCAATTTGTTTGTTTCCCTTTTGTCAATTTCCAGACTTCTGTTTGCATTTTAGACAACATTTTATAGGGTATCCCTGAACCACGCCTAGGCAAGCTTATAGGTAATTAAGGCCTTACAAAAATTTGTAAAACTATGTTTTGTTTATTTGTGACTGCGCAGATTCAACAGGTTCTAAAATCAGTAGGCAAACTGATTAGTTCTTTACCGCTTCGCCTTAACATAATGCTGCACATCCTCGGTTTGTCATGCTCACTTAGATATCATGTTCTAGGAACTTTTTTGAAACATCTGAAGTCTTGATGTTCGAGACGTGCTAATTTCTTGTTTATTCATGGAGGTAAACATAGGCCCTTAGTTGTTGTCTTACATGACAGTCCTGTTTGTTCTTTGTTGTCGCTTAGATATTTTTTTTAAACACTTTAGGAGAGGCTAGAACTGCCTAAAAATAGAGGTCCTAAACACCCCCGGGACCACAAGGAAGGGACGGGTAATGCACGCTTAGAGTTTGTTTAATTAGAACTGCTTATAAAACCGCTAAGGGGAGGGTAATCAGGTTGTAAAAAGGATATGATGACCTGTGCACTAATGTCACATGTAACCCCTCTAGTTCAGGAAGGATTACCGGGCATTGAACGAATGTGATCGTATAGGCTAATAACTTAGGATTCCACTATCTTATTTACATATGTGTGCTCAAACTACTTACATTTTGAACTCCTTTTATCTTACTTACATATGTGTACTTAGACTGATTATCTGTTAAATGACTAATTTACTAAGTAAGTTTGGCAGGGACCCACCATTGTGGACCTCGAGGGGTGCCTAACACCTTCCCCTCAAGGTAATTTCAAGTCCTTACCCAATCTACGGTAACGTAGAGTGGTTTCATGAATTACTTGCATTAGGTGCCCTAATGCACCATAAATCCGTAAGGTGGCGACTCTTCACTTTCAATACCCCTCTCCCAAAAGTAAGGGAGTTGTCCCAAATTAATGTCGAAACCCAATTCCGCGAGGAAAAAAAGGGGCGCGACAGTACCAAACATACATATACACCCAAGTCGTAACCACATGACGCACTGCATAATTCATTTGCTCATAGTAATATCTTCAAACCACAATAACTACAATTTCAAAACCCGATACCTGTAATATACTTCATGACACATAAAAATCTTGTTCCAAACCTCGCAATACTGCAACCATGAAAGAGACATACACAATCTCATAACCACCCGTCAAACTAACAAATAATGGAGCTCTTCCGCTCGACGAGAACCACAACCACATTCTGAACTGATTAGCAGCATTCACCCTTCAACCATACATTATACAAATACGATTGCGTTGATTACAAGTCCAACAACCTCGTCTCACCCAATACAAGCTGCTCGGCAATAAGATATATCAAAACCATCTAAAATCTCATATGGTTCCATCAATGCACCAACAAGACACAACTCGAATATGACAAATAATGGGATCCCCGAATACAAAACTATCCAGTCCGCATAACGAATAAAAAACCAGACAATGCTATGAACCTATCCCACAATGGAGAAGCAAAACACATTAAATAGTATAATAAATCATACACAACATCTCACTACTGCGGCGTGAAACCCGATCCACACATGATAGCATTGCGGCGCGCGACCCGATCCAAGCATAATACATGTGGCGGCATGCCACCCGATCCATACATAACAATCAGTAAGGGAACACCCACCGAGCCAAACTGCTCATACAGACTAAACAGACGTATATCAACCACAAACACGCCAAGTGCATAAACATAACCCTGGGAAGACGGAGAGTGCCATGCTCTACAAAAGCCAAGCATGACTAAGGTGACATAAACTACCAGCATCTCGAGAGCCATGTCGCTCATATAATACCACAAGTTACATAGGATCACAAAACACGTGTTAATAATTAAGCCGCCTCACAACCCACATGGCATAAAAGACTAACGCATGAAATAGATAGCGACATGAATAACATTTACCACGTCCGAAGACTCATCCGTAAGAAATGATATGGTGAATAAGCATATCTGATCTAGTGTAGAATGTACATTCACTTTAGGCCTACCAATGGGCCTCAAAGCCGATTTCGTCCATCCCAAAATAGGTCAATAATCTTTTAAAGATTCACAATGACTCTATCCATAACACATACGATCAATCATGAAATCTCGAACACACTCCCACAATCCACAACCAAAGGAATAGAGCGCCTCACAGACATAAACTCTAGTGACGGTACTAGAATATTCATACCTAATTTCAATCTCTACCACTTAAATGACTGACACGTCACACATATACAATAATCCCGTGGGATATACTATCACAACCTTCTACACCAGGTAGCAAAATCTAAACATTTATGGCTACCAACCATACTATTTCTTTAATGCAAATCAACACACACTGCCTCTTCCACATAACACTATTCTCAGGCGACACAAAAATAGTGCCAGCAAACTCTAAACATCTGAAATCTTCACGTGCTCCTCCAAGCTCATGACATCCCTATCAAAACTCAATCGCACCCTTGATCCTTCATTTCTAATTCCACACTGCTCATTGCACCTATCATCCCATTATGTTAGAGTGCAAAAATCCCATCATAAATACTGAACCACCAGTGAAATAAACACTCCATCAACTTGAACCATTCACTTAACTCATTCCAAAAGGAAAATTGCAACACGCAACTAGATTCCCATAACCACAGAAGACACAAACCTCAAGTCGTGGCCTAAACTGTCATAACTCTTTTCGGGCCCATTTGCACATAACAAAAACCATCTTAATTGAATACCTCTGAATCCACCATAATACGGAGATTTTCCATCCACAAGCATATCCACGAAAATCATGTATGGCTTTATCATACCGAAGGAATCGATAATTTTCCTTACCATGTTGATCCAAACCACCATTAAACTAACCCCGCTTCCTTAGATATTCTCTTGACTTGCCTTCAAAATAACACCTCCCTTCCCAGTACGCAATGGATTTCAACCAACACTCATCCCGAGTGACTCTAACTCACAATACCATGTCGTCTCAATATCCCTAAGCCATCTTATACTCTCCTCATGCACTCAATAGTATCTTCAACGAATACACCTATTCTAAAAATATCTTCTTCGAAAACAAAGATGTTTCTTCCTTTTTTTCTAACACCGCATCGCAGACCCAATGATATTCATAGAAATACTCTAAGTCTCTTTCATACTCTGCTGCAAAACTAAATTCCTTGGTCACACAATGAACCCGAAAATTCTTAGGCCCCACACTAAACCAGTTCCAATTATATAACCAAAAAACTAGTGCTCTGTTAGCACACAAATACTTAAGAAGTAACCGAATGAATCCTTTCCCTTGCATATCACATCCACAAGAAGTATAAAATCTGAGTAGTTCCATGACCTTCTCATATCAATAAGGTGAAACGTAGCACACATCCATCTAATTCCTTGCTTGAATTCACCATTGATGTTCTCTTACTCAATCATAACTAATCAACCAACGTACAGATAACCAGAAGCTACAAAGATATATAACCACGTAACCCAATTATTGATTGTAGGCTCCCCTACTTGGTTTTAACCCACAATCCCGGAATCCAAGGACCCACAATGACTTCTCCTCTTAGCTACCATGATCTCACATCATTACTCATAAAAATTCTCACAAGCTCTTATAATACTAGTCATAACACATCCCAAATTATCAGCCCCAGAAACACACTCAACCTCCTGATTGTCGGTGTCTTCTTCAAGCGATACGAGCCCACATAGTAGTACGTGATTCCCGATCGATAAAAGGGAGAGATCCTTATAGGAACTTAGTCAAATATCATGCAACCCCTAACTTTCTCACAGGAGATATCCCACCCGCGTAACCTCACATCAACATCTTCCAACGATATTGCCATGGTTACAACCACTACGAAATCAGTTAGTCCTGCAGAGTCCCCACTCATCCACTAGTTGTAAGAGTCCATTCATTCCATTAGCATAAATTGGAAGTCCAACACTACATTTAAAACTCGAAGCTAGATTGCATCTCAAAACGACAATCAAGTGTCCCCATTCCTCTACGTTCCAAGAAAACTATTTTCGTCACATTAAAACATCCTAAGTACAGAAACCAGCACCCAAAATGAAAATACACTGACTTAGTCATTTGTTCATCGTGACCCAAATCGCTCCAAGCTTCCTCAAAGCATATGGCTATCCTACCACAAAATCCATACAATACGCTACCACTCCAACTCCGGTTAAACCATCTTCCAAAGAAAACTACTCGATCTATGCTACTCGTACTTGACCTGCTAACAATTCAAACACCACGAGACATATCCCACCACACCATTTCTCATCATCTGCTACAAATCATACCGCCCCCAAATCAAAATCCATCTCTATAGCACCCAAACAAATAGATTGCCATTAAATCTTAGCCTCGTCAAGTATCATCTTTCTCGAGCCATCAACACTGAAACACTGATCCAAACCTGAAGTCACAATACACCACCATCTCTGATGACCGCTTTTTAGGTACTGTTTCGCAACACCGTGCCCCAAAATCAAACAAATGAACACCATCATACCGACAAGACTTTATGTGTCCAAACAGGGATGACAACACCACAACAAAAACAAGAATTCCACCAAGTTCGGAGATGTCAAACCTCGCTGCTCCTTTTTCTAAAGCCTGACCATCCCTGGCCCAAATTGCATCTCCTACACTGGAATTAAATGCTGAATCTTCAAATCACAAATTGAATAATCCCCCTCCTGAAGCACTCACTGCCCTAATACATACGTAAACACCCTATAATTCACACCAATACTATACGACTAACAATGACAGAAACATCACAAACTGTACGTAGCCCTGAACCCATGAGCAATACCAACATTGGCTGAAATGAATAAACACCCCTCCACATGGAGATGATAGTAGTCTGCCCTTATAACACATGGAAAGTATCTTGCATCACATTGTAGCATCAACACAACTCGTCTGTGGACAACTTATATTGAATGGTCGACATTACGTATGAATGAGTAGGACCGAAATGAATACATAGACTTCAACTGAAATAATTTCGTACGACAAGGAATAAAGATATGAAAATTCTCCTAACACCTGTGTAGCCTCTCGAAGATAAGTACAGACGTCGCTATACTGATCCGAAAGACTCTACTTGACTTGCTCATGACTCGTGAGACCTAAGTGAACCTAGTTCTCTGATACCAATCTATCACGAACCAAAATCAACCGTAGGCCATGATGGTACCCAATGCTATCTTTAGGTAAGCCAACAAGTAAATCAATACATCAATAGTAAATCCAAGATGCATTTCAAAATAATTAAAGAAAGAAAAAGTGAAAATCGTTCATTTTTATAGAATATATATATATATGTTATTATTTTTTAAAGTTCGAATAGGGACAAGATATACACCAAGAAATTATAGCGAAATACAAGCAAGAGAAAAATATAAACCCCCAAATCCCCGTGTCACAAGTGCATGGGCGTCTACTAGGGAGTACAATACTAATACAACATCTGTCAGGAATATAAAATAGACAGGATAAAATAAATGAATATGATGAAGACTTTATATATTGCGGATCATAACATGGAATGCAGCTCACCATAAAATTCCCTCAGAAGCTGGGCATATGCGCCAAGATGACCATCATATGAGCCTTTCTGAGTACATGCACAATTAGAATAGAAGTGTAGTATGCGTACGTAAATCAACGCATAACTAGTAAGTATCTAGCCTAACCCTGAAGAATTAGTGATGAGGGGCTGACATCGACACTTATTAGTGGTCTAATAAATCAAGTACAATAAAAGTAGACATGTATGAAGCATGACAAGTAAAACAATGAAACCAGATATGGGTACATAATATGATCCTCAATTAAAGAGTAAACACGAAGACCTCAAGTACCGGAGACTTCCTCAAGTGGAATACATAATGGTCTACACCAAATAAACGGCCGCATCTCAAGTTAGGAAGACTCATACGTATGCTGACTCCTTATCAAATATTTCTCACAATTCTATCGAGGTGAACGGCCCGATCCAATAAGAGTAATGGCATGACTTCCTCTTGTTGCGTACGGTCTGATCCCATACTAATCGTGTACACTATCGAGGATCGCGCGACCCGAACCGTAGATGCATCTCATAATACTGCAGAGATCGTATGACCCAATCCATAATAGTGCTGTTGAGGCATTCAGCCCGGTCCCATAGAAATAGTGAAACTTGACGAGTCACTAGCCCCACTCACGAATATATGTGTCAATTATAAAATTGAAGAAACTTTTTGGAAAATTTTGTACAACGTGGGATAAATCCAAATAAAGGAAGTACAATATATACTGCTAATCAAGTAGCTTGCCAAATATCTAAAATAGCAAGTATGATACTTTACGCAAGTCTAGTCTCAGGAAAAATGTTAATTAAAGCATTTAAACAGGCGAGAAAACTCAAATATTATAATTAAAGCATGGCATGAGTCTTAGTCTACTTGGACGTTATCAAGAATTTAGCATACGCACAGATACTTATCACCTCATACGTTTGTAGATCCCACAACATGTAGCACATAACAAATATAGCACCTTGGGGTAGATTCTCCATCACAAGGTTAGACAGGAGACTTGCCTCTCTAACACCTCAAACCAATGTCAAACGCTCCAAAACTAGCCAAAGAATGTGCAAACCAATCAAAAGATACTCAAAGACTCATAAGTTAACAATTAACACTGAATTCCCAACTCCACACGAAAATTCAACAAGTCAACCCCCGCACCCACGTGCCCGGATACTGAAAATTTTTGAAGATAAATTATCACTCATAGCAATACGAACTCAAATATTTAATCCATTCCCAGTTTCATGTCCAATTTCGTGGTCAAATTCCAAAAATTGTCATTTCTAGGTTTTCTTCCAAAGTTTCACAATTTCTACCAAATCAATGTATATAACTCATAATGAGTGGGAATCACTTACCTTGTGATAGATGAGGAAAATGCCCCTTCAAAATCTCGCAAAAATCAACTCCAAATGAGAAAATAAGATGAAATGTGTCAATATCTGATATTAAACTCTTATACACTGCCCTGGCATCCTTCTTCGTGAACACAACATGTGCCTCGCGTTCGCGAAGAACAACTCAGCTCCTGCTTCCAAAATCTTCTTCGCGATCACAATATAAGGCTCACTAACGCAATGTTTTACCAAGATGGTCCTTCACGAACGTGACCATGCCTTCGTGAACGTGAAGGCCAAATCTCCAGGCCCATCTTCTCATTTCGCAAATGAAACTCGGCTATCGCGAACATGTAGCACCATAACCCAGACCTTCATGAACGTGATTTGCCGATCGCGAACGCGAAGAAAAAACTACCTCCAAATAAAATCCTTCTGCATGAACGCGTGCTTCCCGCCGTGTTCGCGAAGGACAACACCGGAACCAGTAACTAGCT
Source organism: Nicotiana paniculata (assembly GCA_005239505.1). Classification (NCBI taxonomy): domain Eukaryota; kingdom Viridiplantae; phylum Streptophyta; class Magnoliopsida; order Solanales; family Solanaceae; genus Nicotiana; species Nicotiana paniculata. The sequence continues at coordinate 46,502 of ML339483.1, forward strand.
ATAACAAAACACATCGTCATGGTCCGGAACCACCCCAAAACACACTTGAGGCCCCCGGGACCCCGTCCAATCATACACCAAGTCCCCATACCATATCAAAACTTATCCTTCTTTTAACTTTTCAAACCTTCAAACTTGGTTTAACGCGTCTGAATCATACTTAGACATTCTAGATCACGATCACACTTCATGCACAAGTATCAATCAATAAAGTGAACATATACAAGGTCTCAAAACACCGCCTAGAGTCCGATAACACCAAAGCACACTCCAAGTCAAACTTAGCAAAATTCAAAACCTCTAAAACACAAACTTTCAATAATAAGCATCAAAACGCTCCCGGACCATCTGATATTCAACCCCAACATACGACCACGTCCTAAATAACTTTAAGAACCTTCAAATTGTTACATCCCGTACCTTAGCATTAGGATGTGCCGTAGTAAATCCACATGAGTTCGAAGGGATTATGTCTATTAGGAGGTTATAGAGGGTTTAAGATATTATTATATGAGACCCTGTAAGTTTACAACCTTGATACCATTAGATATTATGTTAGTATGGTATTTTCTTTTAAGTGAAGTATTTTAGTAAAAAATTTGTAAGTATAATTTTGGATAGTTACCATTATTACTATTTTCGGATAAGATAAATTACACACCTAATATGAAAAAATTTATGAGATTTTCTTTATTGTAAAGATACAAATTAATTTTTTCACAAAAAAGGAGATTATCTTTTTACCATTTTAAGAATTAAGTGTCTGAAAATTTGTACTCTTTATATGAGATTAGGAAAATTAGAAGTTGAGAAAATATATGTATTTTTACATGGATGTTTTAATAAAATAATAGTATATGTATTTATTTTGTATGGTACCATATGACCATGATAGTAAGATATATAAAGTGTTTTAAAAGTGAGTAGTATTTCAAGTAATTTGAGATAATTCCTAATTAGGTGGATAATTGTCACGGCCCCAAATCTACACTGGTCGTGATGGAGCCTATAGTAGTGCTAGGCTAGCCAATTTACTAAACATCAAAGAAGCACTTCCCATTTAAAAAACCAACAAAATGTATAAAAAATCTTACACGTTTAGTATTTCAAAATCTGCGGATAATCAAACAAAATATTTGAACCAAAATCCCCAAAACCTGTAGTCAACAGTCATGAGCACTAAATAAAAACGAGAGGGAGAAGGGTGGGGTTGCGAATGTCGTGCAGCTACCTCACAATCTCCGACCAACTCCACTGAGGACAACCGAGTCTCACTCGATCCGAGCACCTGAATCTGCACACAAGGTGCAGGGAGTAACATGAGTACACCAACATAGGATCATGTAAATATCATATAAGAAATATAATTGGAAACAGTAAAACAAGTCATGAAAATCTACATTCCGAAAGTTTCATAACCTCAATTTTTTCCCTTTTCCAATCTCATATAAACATTTATTCAACATTTATCGTTTAGAGGAAGAAATACAAAGAAGAGTGAAAACAATAGTTTCATAGCAAATAGCCCCTCGGGCACAATGTCACTCACAAATAAAGCCTCTCAGGCAAGCCTCTCAGTCACTCGTGACTCATCTCTCGTCAATCAACACTCATACTCAGCACTCACGCTCAATAGGTATCATATGATAACCGCTGTGGCGTGCATCCCGATCCATATATAAATATATTTATTGTTGCGGCGTACAACCCGATCCATAAATAGGCGACTGCGCTCACTGGGGGTGTACAGATGCCAGAGGGGCTCCTTCAGCCCAAGCGCTATATCGATGCGTCTTGCAGCCCAATCGAATATATATAACGCTGAGGCGTGCATCCCGGTCCAATATATATGTATATATGTATATAATGCTGCGGCGTGCAGCCCGATCCATCACTATCCTCACAAATTCCGCTCTCGGCCTCGCTCTGTCATCACCCTCAGAAGCTACTCGGGCATCTCACCACAATCACAGGGACTTAGTCCAAAACATTTTCCATTTGTTTGAAAACAGGGTGATAAACAGGAATGAGCAAGTATAAATCACGACTGGGACAATATTTTCTATCAAAAATAGTGTGAGAAATAGTAGTAAAACACCCCCGAGGGTCCAAACAGGTTGGCATAAGGCCCCAAACATGGCATACAGCCCGAAATATAGTATAAATCTCTAAAACACGGAGTATCATGTGATTTCAAATTGAATACGCGACTTAATAGTCGCTACGGGACGGACCAAGTCACAATCCCTACCGGTGCACGCCGATACGCCCGTAACCTAGCATGTGCGTCACCTCATTTATCAAAAACAATACGAAATACCGGGGGTCTCATACCCTCAGGTCAAGATTTATTTATCAAAAACAATACGAAATACCGGGGGTTTCATACCCTCAGGTCAAGATTTACGTTCGTTACGTACCTCAAACCGGAAGAAAACTACTCCGCGATGCCTTTTCCTCTCGAATCGGCCTCAACGCGCTCCGAATCTATCCAAAACAGATTCATATCATCAAAATATGCTAAAGGGACAAAGCCCACTCAAAAATATCCAATTTAAATCTGAAATCCCGAAATTGGCCAAACCCGACCCTCGGGCCCATTTCTCGAATTTTGATAAAAATCACAAAACTAGAATCCTTACGCTCTCACGAGTTCATGCATACCAAATACATCAAAATCGGACCCGAAATGGCCCCTTAATTCACCAATTTAAACTCTCAAGTTTCAAGCCCTTAATCTTCCAATTTCACCACTAAAACATGATTAAACAATGGGATAATTACCATAAACACAAGATACAAAGTCCATGTAGCTTACGTCACTGAATACACTTGATTCCCCCTTGAAATCCCAGCTCAAAGCTCCAAAATGCGTAATAAAAGGTGAAGAAAATGAGAGAATTTTGCGAAGGCAACCTTATAGAGGTTCTGCCCAGCGACATCGCACCTGCGACAAAAACTATGCACCTATGGCGCCGCACCTACGGAAAATACCTCGCAGGTACGACATCTGCGGTCCTCATCACGCACCTGCGGACCCGCATGTGCAACCCAACTTCCGCACCTGCGCTCCCAAGATAGGTTCCTCTTTTCCACATTTGCGCAAGTCGTTCTACACCTGTGCCTTTGCAACTGCGGCTCCCCGTCCACAGGTGTGGCCACACCAGAAGGCCTACACCAGCAGCCCCTTACTGCAATTATTTCCAACTTCCAAACTTCCGAAATCATCCGAAATCAATCCTGAGCCCCTCTGAGCCTCAACCAAAAGTATCAACAAGTCGTATATCAATATACCAATCTATTATAACCCTCGGAACGCTCAAAATAACATCAAAACACCAAATCGAATCCAAATTCAAGCCTAAGGATTTCTAAACTTCTAAAATTCGCCAACGATGTCGAAACCACCCAAACCACGTCCGAACGACCTGAAAATTTGCACACACATACAAAATGACACTACTGACATGTTCCAACTTCCGGAATTCCATTCCGAACCCGATAGCTAATTTTCCACTACCGACCGAAATTGCCAAAAATCTAATTTCGCCAATTCAAGCCTAATTCTACTCCGAACCTCCGAATGACATTCTTAACACACTCCTAAGTCACAAATCACCTAATGAAACTATCCAAGCCACGAAACCCCCATTCCGAGATCATTTACCTACGAGTCAACTTCAGGTTAACTTTTCCAACTAAATCACCAATCAAAGAGACTAAGTGTCTCATTTCTCACCACAACCAACCTGAAACCGAATCAATCAGCCCAACGCAACAAAAAAGAGCTAAACCAAACAAGAACGGAGCAGAAATGGAAAGAAAATAGGGCTAAAATCTCGGTACAACCGGTCAGGTCGTTACATTCCCCCCCTCTTAAACAAACATTCGTCCTCGAATGGGTCTAGAAACATACCTGGAGTCTCAAATATGTGAGGGTATTTTCTCCGCATCTCCCACTCGGTCTCCCAGGCGGCCTCCTACACCGGCTGCCCTCTCCACTACATCTTTAATGAAGCTATATCCTTAGACCTCAACCTTTTGACCTGACAACCCAAAATAGCTATTGGCTCTACCTCATAAGACATATCACCCTCAAGTTGAGCCGAACTGAAGTCCAAAACATGAGACGGGTCACCAATATACTTCTGAAGCATGTCAACATGAAACACTGGATGCACGCTCGACAAGCTAGGTGCCAAGGAAAGTCTATAAGCCACCTCTCCAACCCTCTGAAGCACCTCAAAAGGCCCAATGTACCGGGGACTCAACTTTCCCCTCTTTCCAAACCGCATAACACCCTTCATGGGCGATACCTTCATCAACATCTTCTCCCCAACCATAAAAGACACGTCCCAGACCTTCCGGTCTGCATATCTTCTCTGCCTAGACTACGCCGTGCAAAGCCGTTCCTGAATCAACTTCACCTTATCCAACGCATCCTGAACCAAGTCTGTGCCTAATAGCCTAGCCTCACCCGCATCAAACCAACCAACCAGAGATCTACACTTTCTCCCATATAAAGCCTCGTACGGAGCCATCTGAATACTCGACTGATAACTGCTATTATAAGAAAACTTAGCGAGTGGCAGAAACTTGTCCCATGAACCCCCAAAGTCAATGACACAAGCACACAACATGTCCTCGTGCGAAGTGATTTCAGTTGAAGTCTATGTCTTTATTTCGGTCCTACTCATTCATACATAATGTCGAGCATTCAATATTAGCGGCACCTGGATGGATGGAATACCGCGAGCTGTGGGCCTCTTCAATAATCAACTCCCGAAACCCATCTATATTAGGCACACATATCCGACCCTACATCCTCATTAACACCATCATCGCTAATAACTACATCCCGGGCATCACCTCACCGGACCCTATCCTGAAGAACAAGAAAGTGTGGGTCATCATATTGCGCTCTCTGATACGGTCATAAAGAGAAGACCTGGAGGCTACACAAGCAAATACCCGACGGGGCTTCGATAGATCCAACCTCACCAACTGGCATGCAAAGCCTGAACATCAAGTGCTAATGGTCTCTCAACTGCTGGAAGATGTGCTAGACTCCCCAAAATCTCTGCTCTACAACTCAAGGCATCGGCCACTACATTGGCCTTCCCCGGATGGTATAGAATAGTGATATCATATTCCTCGAGAAGCTCCAACCATATCCTCTTACGCAAATTTAGATCATTCTACTTAAACGAAAGCTGCAGGCTATGGTGATCAGTAAAAACCTCACAATGAATCCCATATAGATAATGACGCCAAATATTCAAGGCTTGAACAATGGCTGCTAACTCGAGATCATGCACCGGTTAATTCTTTTCATGAGTCTTCAACTGGCGTGAGGCGTAGGCAGTCACCCTACCCTCCTACATAAAAAAAACAACCAATGCCTATCTTCGAGGCATCACAATACACGGTATAAGAACCTAAAGCTAATGGCAATACTAACACTGGAGCTGAGGTCAAAGCCGTCTTGAGCTTCTGGAAGCTCTCCTCACACTCGTTTGACCACCTGAACAAAGCATCCTTCTGAGTCAATTTGGTAAAGGGTGAAGCAATAGAAGAAAACCCCTCCACAAAGAGATGGTAATACCCCGCCAAACCAAGGAAGCTCCTAATCTCTGTAGGTGAGGACGGTTTGGGCCAACTCTGCACCGCCTCAATCTTCTTCGGATCAACCTGAATACCCTCGCTGGACATCACGTGCCCCATGAAAGACACTGAGCCAAGCAAGAACTCACACTTGGAGAACTTTGCATAAAGCTTCTCCTCCCTCAATCTCTGCAATACAACCCTCAAATGCTGGGCATGCTCCTTTTGGCTAAGAGAATACACCAGGATGTCATCAATGAACACAATAACAAATGAATCCAAATATGGCTGGAATACGATGTTCATCAGATGCATGGATGCTGCTGGGGAATTGGTCAGCCCAAAAGACATCACCAAAAACTCATAGTGGCCATAATGGGTCCTGAAAGCCGTCTTGGAAACATCTGAATCTCGAATCTTCAGTTGATGGTACCCGGATCTCAAGTCAATCTTAGAGAACACCCTAGCTCCCTGAAGCTGATCAAACAAATCATCAATGCGAGGCAAAGGATACTTATTCTTGACTGTAACCTTGTTAAGCTGCCTATAGTCAATACAAATTCTCATGGAACCATCCTTCTTCTTCACGAACAACACCGGTGCACCCCAAGGTGACACACTAGGCTGGATGAACCCCTTTTCTAGGAGTTCCTGAAGCTGCTCTTTCAATTCCTTCAACTTTTCTAGTGCCATACGATACGGTGGAATAGAAATAGGTTGAGTGCCCGGCACCAGCTCAGTGCCAAAATCATTATCCATGTCGGGCGGCATGCCTGAGAGGTCAGCAGGAAACACGTCCGGATACTCGCGGACTACGGGAACAGAATAAATAGTGAGAGTCTCAGCGCTGACATCCCTCACCAAAGCCAAATAAGACAGACATCCTTTCTCTACCATACACCGAGCCTTCAGGTATGAAATCACCCTTCTAGGCACATAATCAATAGAACCTCTCCACTCGAACCTCGGACATCCCGGCATCACTAGGGTCACAACCTTAGCGTGACAATCTAGAACACAAGACACGGAGATAGCCAATACATGCCCAATATCACATCAAAGACAACCATGCTAAGCAATAGCAGATCCACTCGGGTATCCAGACCCCCAATAGATATAACACACGACCGCTATACTCAGTCCAACACAATAGTATCGCCCACCAGAGTCGACAAATGAAAATATGTGACTAGGGACTCGCGGGGCATATCCAGAAGATGGGCAAAATATGATGAAACATAGGAATACATGCAACCAGGATCAAATAAGATCGAACCATCTCGGTGACAAACTGAAACAATACTTGTGATCACTGCATTGGAGGCCATAGCATCTGGCCTGGCTGGGAGTACATAGATACGGGCCTGACCTGCAACGGATCGACCTCCCCCTCTAGGGAAACCTCTAGCTGCCTGACCCCGACCCCTCGCAGCCTGGGCGGGTGGTGATGTAATTGGGGGGTTATGTCGAGGGCTGACCCCTCTATTGAGAAGAACCACCAAGAAAATGTGCACACTGCCACCTCATATGCCCAAACTCCCCGCACTCATAACAACTCCCTAGTGCTGGAAACGGGGAATGAAGGGAACCTCTAGCACAAGGATAACCTCTGGAAGAATCAGGCATATATGAGTCCTGAACCGACGGTGCTCGAGATGAACTCTGGGCTAGAAGAGCACTAAATGATGGGTTCCCCTGATGAGAACTGTGAGGACAACGACCAGCGCATCCTCCACGATAACCTGAGCGGCCCGACTGAGCCTGCCTGAACAGACGGCCCCTGCCGTGTTGGAACTGACACCCCGAAGGAAAACCACTATAACTACCAGATCCTCGAGGCCTCTCGGCCTCCCTCTCGTCTCATTCCTAGCGGCGCACCGACTCAATCTCTCGGGTAATATCAACTACCTGCTCAAAAGTAGCACCTGACACCCTTTCTCCGGTCATAAGAATACGAAGTCGATACGAGAGGCCATCCACAAATCTCCTGATCCTATCTCTCTCTGTAGGGACTAGCAAAATAGCATGACGGGAAAGCTCAGAAAACCTTATCTCGTACTGCGAAACTATCATATCTCCTTGTCGCAACTGCTCAAACTGCCTGCGCAGCTCCTCTCTGCGGGACTGTGGAACATACTTCTCTAAGAAGAGAGTGGAAAATAGCTGCCAAGAAAGGGGCACTACACCAAAGGGCCTACGCCTCTCATAAGCCTCCCACCAAGTAAATGCAGCTCCTGAGAACTGAAAGGTAGTAAACGAGACCCCACTGGTCTCAAATATCCCTACCGTGCGAAGAATCCTCTTACACTTGTCTAAAAACCCTTGGGCATCCTCGCCCTCAGCACCACTGAAAGTCGGAGGTCGAAGCCTCTCAAATCTCTCCAACATGCGTTGCTCATCATCAGCCATAGTTGGAACCACAAAATCCTGGGCCAGTGCAACCGGCTGAACTGGAACTGCCTCTGGTGTCTGAAGCCCCCGAATAACCTACTCAAGTGTACGGGCAGCTGGATTCTGAGTGCTACTCTTGGCTTCAGAACAAGAGGCTGAAGTAGAAATAGCGACTTTATGCGCAAGACTGGTGCATGTAGTCAGAATCTAGGTTAAGGTCTCCTGAAGACCCGGAATAACAATAGGCACAGCTGGTGCATGCAATCAGAATCTAAAGCATCTGTGGCTGGGACCTGATCTGGAAAAATAGGCGGGTCTATGGGTACCACCCCTGCAGCTGAACGGGCTGCCCCTCTACCTCTACCACGGCCTCGACCGCGACCTTGACCCCTCATGGGTCCCACTGGTGGCTGATCGCCCTGTACAGTAGCGCGTTTCCTCACCATCTCTGAGAGAATGAAACAATAGAAGTTTAGTTCCCAGAATCAATAGATTCGCACGACAAGTATTCAAGAAATGTAAGATTTTTCCTAAGGGTTCTGCAGCCCCTCAAAGATGATTACAGACGTCTCTGTACTGATCCGCAAGACTCTACTGAAACTGCTTATGACCGGTGAGTCCTATGTAACCTAGGATCTGATACCAACTTGTCACGACCTCAAATCTACAGTGGTCGTGATGGCGCCTATCATAGTACTAGGCTAGCCAATTTACCGGACATCAAACGAGGACTTCCCATTTAATACAACAACGAAATGCATCAAAAGTCTTGCACATTTAGTATTTCAAAATCTGTGGATAATCAAAGAAAATATCTGAACCAAAATTCCTAATACCCAGAGTCAACAGTCATGAGCACTAAATAGGACACAAAATCAGACACATTATTTTCTTAATACATCAAGTCTAGGAAAAATGTAAATATGTGACAAAAATTAGAGGGAGAAGGGTGGGGCTGCGAACATCGTGCAGCTACCTCAGAATCTCCGACCAGCTCCACTGAGGACACTTGAATTTGCACACAAGGTGCAGGGAGTAACGTGAGTACACCAACTCAGTAAGTAACAAATATAAACAAGGACTTGAGTGCAGTGACGAGCTTTAAAAACATGTAAATATCATATAAGAAATATCAGTGGAAACAGTAAAACAAGTCATGAAAATCGACGTTTCGAAAGTTTCATAAACTCCGCTTTTTTCCCTTTTCCAATCCCATGTAAAACATTTATTCAACATTCATCGTTTAGAGTCAGAAATACAAAGAAGAGTGAAAACAGTAGTTTCATAGCAAATATCCCATCGGGCACAGTGTCACTCACAAATAAAGCCACTGGGGCAAGCCTCTCAGTCACTCGTGACTCATCTCTCGTCAATCAGCACTCATGCTCAATAGGTATCATATGATAACCGCTGCGGCGTGAAGCCCGATCCGTATATAAATATATATATCATTGCGGCGTGCAACCCGATCCATAAATAGTCGACTGCGCTCACTGGGGATGTACAGATTCCGGAGGGGCTCCTTCAACCCAAGCGCTATAACGCTGCGGCGTGCAGCCCGATCCAATATATATAACGATGTGGCGTGCATCCCGATCCAATATATATGTATAAAATGTTGCGGCGTGCATCCCGATCCATCACTATCCTCACAAATTCGGCTCTCGGCCTCGCTCAGTCATCACCCTCAGAAGCCACTCGGGCATCTCACCACAATCACAGGGGCTCAGACCAAAACATTTTCCATTTGTTTGAAAACAGGGTAATAAACAGGAATGAAAATGAACAAGTATAAATCATGACTGTGACAATATTTTCTATTAAAAACAGTGTGAGAAATAGTAGTAAAACACCCTTGAGGGTCCAAACAGATCTACACAAGGCCCAAAACATGGCATACAGCCCCAACTATAGAATAAATCTCTAAAACATGGAGTATCATGTGATTTCAAATTGAATACGCGGCTTAATAGTCGCTACAGGACGGACCAAGTCATGATCTCTACCGGTGCACACCCACACGCTCATCAACTAGCATGTCTGTCACTTCATTTATCAAAACAATACGAAATATCGGGGGTTTCATACCCTCAGGTCATGATTTACGTCAGTTACTTACCTCAAACTGGAAGAAAACTACTCCGTGATGCCTTTGCCTCTCGATTCGGCCTCAACGCGCTCCGAATCTATCCAAAACAGATTCATATGATCAAAATATGCTAAAGGGACAAGGCCCACTCAAAAATATCCAATTTACATCAAAACTCATGAAATTGGCCAAACTCGACCCTCGGGCCCACGTCTCGGATTCTGATAAAAATCACAAAACTAGAATCCTTATGCTCTCACGAGTTCATGCATACCAAATACATCAAAATCGGACCCATGGAACCTCCATTCCCCAATTTAAACTCTCAAGTTTCAAGACCTTAATCTTCCAATTTCACCACTAAACATGATTAAACAATGGGATAATTTCCATAAACACAAGATACAAATTCCATGTAGCTTACCTCACTGAATACACTTGATTCCCTCTTGAAATCCCAACTCAAAGCTCCAAAATCCGTCAAAAATGGTGAAGAAAATGAGAGAATTTCGCAAAGCCAACCTTATATAGGTTCTGCCTAGCAACATCGCACCTGCGACCAAAACCATGCACATGTGGCACCGCACCTGCGGAGAATACCTTGCAGGTGCTTAAGCCAAAATTTCCCATCTGCGGTCCTCATCACGCACCTGCGGGCCCGCAGGTGCGACCCACCTTCCGCACATGCGCTCCCAAGATAGGTTCCTCTTTTCCGCATTTGCGCAAGTCATTCTGCGCCTTCGCACCTGCGGCTCCCTGTCTGCAGGTGCGGCCACACCAGAAGGCCTGCACCAGCAGCCCCTTGCTGCAATTTCTTCCAACTTCCAACCTTCCGAAATCAATCCCGAGCCCCTCGGGGCCTCAACCTAAGTACCAAAAATTCATAGATCAATATACCAACCTAGTCGAACCCTCGGAACACTCAAAATAACATCAAAACACCAAATCGAATCCAAATTCAAGCCTAAGGATTTCTAAACTTTCGAAATTTTCCAACGATGCCAAAACCTCCCAAACCAAGTCAGAATGACCTGAAAATTTGCACACACATTCCAAATGACACTATGGACCTGTTCCAACTTTTGAAATTCCATTCCGAACCCGATAGCTAATTTTCCACTACCGATCGGAATTCACCAAAATTCCAATTTCGCCAATTCAAGCCTAACTCTACTCTGGACCTCCGAATGACATTCTGAACACACTCCTAAATCTCAAATCACCTAATGAAACTATCACGAACTAAAATCCATAAGGTCGTGATGGCGCCGGACACCACCTGCAGGCAAGCCAATCTTTAATTAGTTGAAATAGATTCATGTTTTAACATTTTTGAAATCATTATCTTTAACTTGTTACGCAATAACAAAAGAATATCCGTTAAGTAAACACAACGGTTTTAATATTCCATTTTCTTTTATAAAATACATCCCATACACATCCCAGAACCCGGTGTCACAAGTACATGAGCAATTTCTAAGAATTTTACAATTTCTACAAAGCTTGTCCGAAATACAAGTGGACAAGGAAATTAAAATAATGTAATACAATACGAGGGAGACTCCGTCAGCTGTGGATCACCTACGGATGATGCAGCACGCCTAAGTTTCCAAACCAGCCACATCGCTATGAAGGTACCTGTGCAATAAAAATGCACAGCAAGTGTAACATGAGTATGAAAATAATGTGTACTCAGTAAGTCGCCCGCCTAACCTCAGAGAGGTAGTGACGAGAGGTAGAATTAGACACTTGCTAGAGGTCAATTTAGTATATTCAAGTGTGATACTAAGCATGATTATCGTAGGCAATTTATTAAGATCGAAAACGAATAACTAATATCAAATCCTTACACATTTAACACTTTAAATCTCCGTCATATTAATAACTATGAATCAACATGGGTGATTTAATCAAATAAAAATAATCAACAGGAAGGAACAACTTCTTCCAAAATTTTAATAACATTAAATCTCTGTCATTTCAGTTGACAACATAAAATTCCAGGACAGTAATCAGGCAAAATCACAGCAAATATGCAGTAAATATCATGCGCCAGAAATGCCGAGGGTCGAACAGTGTGGACCAACAATAATAAAATGTGCACTGCCGAAGGGTCGAACGGCTCGAACCATAGATACATCTATTTTTCCCTGCTCGCAAATCGATCATGCGACGCAGTCCACATAAAAATAATAAGGCTAGCCTGCTCGCGAATCATACCTGCAACTCAGGTGCTCATATGTACACATATTCACATAATAAATCCGCATTTTTATCAAGACAACATTTACTTCGGAAAGTGGTCAATTCTTCTTAAAGGAACATGAAAAATAGCTTTTAAATCTTTGTTTTGAAACTCATTTGCCAAGTTTAATAATATTCAATAATATAACCTTATCAGGTATACAATTATCCACGGAGGAATCAATTCTCTTTCTAAATATTTATGAAAGGTACACTCTAGTCCTCTTAGAAAATCAATTACCAATTCAATAGCATTTACAGCCCAATATTAGTGGCAGGATTACATGTACAACACGTAAGGCATGCTAGTGGGTCCTAGTCTACCCGGACATGGCATAATAGTATCTACGCACGGACTCCCGTCACCTTGTGCGTACGTATCCCCCGAAGATAATAGTACATACTTAATTAGTTCACCTAGGGGGATAATTCCCCCTCACAAAGTTAGAAAGGAGACTTACCTCGCTCCGAAATTCCATAACCGGTTTCCAAGCCCTTCCGATGACTCAAATCGTTGCACAACGTTCTGAAACTACCCAAACAATGACAAACCAATGAAAATATACTCTAATATTTGCAACAAATCCAAATTATATAATTTCCCAACCTCTCTTAGTGAATTGACCAAAATGCCCTCGGGTCCACGTGCCCGGAATCCGAAATTTCTCAAAGATATATTCTACCCATAGCCTTACTAGTTAAAATATACAATTTACTCTAAATTCCATGCTCAAATTCGTGGCTAAAAATCCAAATTACCCATTTTCTAGGGTTTCTTTAATATTTTCACAATTTTCCATTATTTTTCATGTCTAATCCATGCATATAACTTGTATTAATCTTAACAACATGAAGAAATTAATTACCTATTTATGCTTGATGGAAAACCCCTCTTGAAGCTCCTCAAAATCGCCCACATCAATGAAACAAATGAAGAAATGGCCAAAATCCCGTTTAAAATATCTCACTACACAAGCGACCCTCCTATGAGATCGCATAACATGCTTCGCGATCGCATAGGCCAACTATGCTGCCTCCCAAATTCCCTTAGTGCGATTGCATCCCAACACATGCGTTCGCACAAGCCAAAGATGAAACCCCCACATTTCCTCTACTGTGCGATCCCATACAATTACCTGCGATCGCATAAGCCAAAATCCAGCAGCCTCCCAAATTGCTCTGTGTGATCGCATACACGTACCTGCGACCGCAATTCTAGCCCCTCAAATTTCTTAATTGCGATCGCACACAATGGGCCGCGACCGCATAGCTTACCAGTGACACCAGCAAACAGCAGTAGCAGGAAGTGGGAAAATGGTCTGAAACCACCCCAAAACACACCTAAGGCCCTCGAGATCCCATCCAATCACACGACTCAGTCCCATGACCTTACACGAACTTGCTCGAGGCCTCAAATCACATCCAACGCCAAAATAACGAATCGCACAAAATTCAACTTTATGAACTTTGAAATTTCAAACTTCCAGATCCGATGCCGAAACCTATCAAATCACGTCTGATTGACCCCAAATTTTGCACACAAGTCATATTTGACATTATAGACCCTCTCCAACTTCTGGAATCTCATTGACCCTGATATTAAAATTTCCGCCCGTTCGAATTTCTCAAAAATCTTTAAATTTCTATCTTTACCCAAATGACTTCAAAATGACCTACGAACATCCAAATTCACTTCCGATCACGCTACCAACTTTAGAATCACCATACAGAGCTATTCTGTAATGACCCGATGGGTTGTTTTGAGCTCTAGTGTGTCGTTCAGTGGTTTGAAGTCGTGAGCAACTCCATTTCAGGTATTATGACTTGTAGGTGTGGTCGAAATTGAATTTCGGAAAGTTTAGAGTTGGTTTGGAAATAAAATTCTCATTTCAGAAGCCTTAAGTTGGAGAAATTGACTAAGATTGGAATTTTGAGTAAACGACCTCCTTATCAGGATTTGTAGGTTCCTGCAAGTTCGTATGATGATTTCAGACTTGGGCGTATGTCCTGATCGGGTTTTGGATAACCCGGGAGCGTTTCGGTGCATATTGTTGAAGTCAACATTTTTGAAGAAATTTCCTAAGTTTGGTTTGAAGCGCATTTCAGTGATATTGATGTCCGTTTGGGATTCTATGCCTGGGAATATCTCCGTATGGTGATTTTGGAGTTGGGAGCGCGATTAGAAGTGAATACGGATTTCCGTAGGTTAGTTTGAAGTCATTTGGCTAAAGATAGAAATTTGAAGGTTCTCGAGAAATCCGACCAGAAGTGGAAATTTTGATATCGGGGTCGGAATGCGATTCTGGAAGTTGGAGCAAGTCCGTAATGTCGAATATTACTTGTGTGAACAATTTTAGGTCAATCGGACGTTATTTGATAGGTTTCGGCATCGGATGTAGAAGTTGGAAATTTCAAAGTTCATAAAGTTTGAATTTTAGTGCGATTCATGGTTTCGACGTTGTTTGATGTGATTTGAAGCCTCGAGCAAGACCGTGGGATGTTATGGGACTGAGTCGTGGGATTTGGACGGGATCCCGGGGGCCTCGGGTGTGTTTCGGGGTGAATTCGGACCATTTTTCTCTGTTTTGCTGCTGCTGTGTTCTGGTGTATCTAGTGTGCTATGCGAACGCGGTCAATGGAATAGATCACGAAGAAGAAATTTGAGGGCTGGGTTCTTGGTCTATGCGATCGCATAAGTATGAGTGCGATCACGGAGAAGAGATTCAAGGAGCTGGATTTTTTTTTGCCTATGCGATCGTAGTGTTGGGAATGCGATCGCGCAGTGTGCGCTTGGAGGCTTCTTGGACTTGGCTTGTGCGAACGTATGTGGGTATATGCGCACGCACAGTAGAGGAAATAAGGGGCTAAAGCTTTGTCCTGTGCGAACGCAGGTGTGGGCCGCAATCGCACTGAGTAAATTTGTGAGGCAGCATAGTTGGCCTATGCGATCGCGGAGCATGTTGTGCAATCGTATAGGAGGGTCACCTAGGCAGTGTGTTATTTTAACGGGATTTTTGCCATTTCCTTAATTTGTTTCATTGATGTGGACAATTTTGAGGAGTTTCAAGAAGGGTTTTCCACCAAGCATCACTAGGGAAGTAATTTCTTCATGTTTTTAAGATTTATACAAGGATTATACATGAATTTGAACATGAAAATTATGGAAAAATTGGGAATTTTTTGAAGAAAACCTAGAAATGGTAATTTGGATTTTTAGCTACGAATTTGAGCATGGAATTTAGAGTAAATTGTATATTTGAACTAGTAAAGCTATGGGTAGAATTTATCTTCGAGAAATTTCGGATTTCCGGGCACGTGGGCCTGAGGGCATTTTGGTCATTTCACTGAGCGGAGTTGGGAAATTATATAATTTGGAATTGTTGAAAATATTAGAGTATATTTTCATTGGTTTGTCGTTATTTGGATAGTTTGGGTCATTGTGCGTCCATTGGAGTCGTTGAAAGGGCTTGGAAGCCGGTTATGGAATTTCGGAGCGAGGTAAGTCTCCTTTCTAGCTTTGTGAGGAGGAATTTTCTCCCTAGGTGAACTAATTAAGTATGTGCTATTATCTTTGGGGGCTACGTAGGAACGAGGTGACGGGAGTCCGTGTGTAGCTACTATTATGCCATGTCCGGGTAGTTTAGGACCCACTCACATGCCTTACGTGTTGTACATGTGATCCTGTCACTAATATTAGGATGTAAATGCTATTGAATTGGTAATTGAATTCCTAAGAAGACTAGAATGTACCTTTCATAATTATCTAAAAATGAGAATTGATTCCTCCGTAGATAATTGTATACCTGATAAGGTTATATTATTGAATATTATTAAACTTGGCAAAGGAGTTTCAAAACAAAGATTTAAAAGCTATTTTTCATGTTCGTTTAAGAAGAATTTTACCACTTTCCTGGGAAACTACTTTCTTGATAAAAATGCGGTTTTATTATATGAATATGTGTACATATGAGCACCTGAGTCGCAGGTATGATACGCGAGCAGATTAGCCTTATTATGTTTATGTTGACTGCGTCGCATGATCGATTCGCGAGCGGGGAAAAATAAATGCTTCTATGGTTCGAGTCGTTCGACCCTACGGCAGTGCACAGTTTATTATTGTTGGTCCGCGTCGTTCGACCCTCGGCATTGCTTGCGCATGATATTTACTGCGTATTTGTTGTGATTTTGTCTGATTACTGGCTTGGAATTTTAAGTTGTCAATTGAAATGATAGAGATCTAAAGTTATTAAAAAATTGGAAGAAGTTGTTCCTTCCGGTTGATTATTTGTTATTTGATTAAATCACCCATGTTGATTAATTGTTATTAATATGACGAAGATTTAAAGTGTTAAATGTGGAAGGAATGATATTATTTATTCTTGATTTTAATAAATTGCCTATGATAAGCATGCTTAGTGTCACATTTGAATATACTAAATTGACCTCTAGCAAGTGTCTAATTCAACCTCTCGTCACTACCTCTCTAAGGTTAGGCGGGCGACTTACTAAGTACATGTTGTTTTCGTACTCATGCTACACTTGATGTGCATTTTTATTGCACAAGTACTTTCATAGTGATGTGGCGGATTTGGAGACTTAGGCGAGCTGCAACATCCGGAGGCGATCCAGAGCTGACAGAGTCTCCCTCATACTGTATTTATTGTCATTTTAAATTCCTTGTCCAATTTTTATTTCGGACAAGCTTTGTGATGATTGTATAAATTCTTAGAAATTGCTCATGTACTTGTGACACCGGGTTCTAGGATGTTTTTGGGATATATATACTAAAAGGGAACATTTAAACCATCGTCTTTACTTAACGGATTTTATTTAGTTATTTCGTAATAAGTAAAAGATAATGATTTCAAAAATACTAAAACAAGAAATTTAACTTAACCATTTAAATGATTAGCTTGCCTAACAATGGTGTCCGGCGCCATCACGACCTTATGGATTTTGGGTCGTGACAACATGGTATCAGAGCACTAGGTTCCCTTAGGTCTCACGAGTCATGAGCAAGTCTAGTAGAGTCTTCCGGATCGGTACAGAGACATCTGTACTTATCTTCGAGAGGCTACAGGGCTGTTGGGAGTACTTCCCTTCTTGATTCCTCATCGTGTGATTCGATTCCTTTGAGGCTTATGCCTAGGTTTATTCCTACTCAATATTACGCGTCGCGAAGTTCTTGCTATAAATCAGGAATTTGAGGAATTGAAATGGTGATATGGGTGCGGTGCGGGATGTTTCTCCCTGCGAAGTTGATTAAGGCTATTTTCGTTGCCCTGTGGAAGGATAATATGTTGTTTCAGCTCGGTAGCTGTATTTCTGAGAGATTTGAGGTTATGCTCAGGTTGTGATGATGTTTACGATTGGTTATCGCACGATGTCGATATGATGGCAGAACGCTTGCCCATTTGTTAAGTCCTGATGAATTGTTTGAAGGGAGGTCTTCTCAGAGTAGAGGATACGCATTTGGACTATAGGTGGTCAGGTTTTGGATTGATAAAGTATAAAGACTTGGTATTTTCAAGTAAGGTGGGATATACACCTGTGTCGTGATATCTTCGTCATTGATCGAATGGAATGTGTTAAGTTTGTCGGTGCTATGGTTTCTTCGGTTGCGTGGGTCAGAGTATTGTGAAGGAGTATTGAAGAAGCGGCTGTTAGAGACTGTGAGGTGCGGTGGCTCAGTACTGGATAAGTATTGATAAAGAATGTAGCTCGAGAAAGGTGATCTTCCAAGAGTTTGAAGTCATGGTGATCTGCTGGTTTAAGAGCTACAGAGAATGATATTGAATTGAGGCTAGGCAGTGGTTCCATTTCTAGGAGGCTAGGTGTAAGAAGCAGAAGTCGAGTAGTCCCAAAGTGTGGGAGCGGCAGCATAGCTTGGATTTAGAAGATATTGTCGCGCATTTAATGGATGTCCATGAGGAGCGGACGGACTAGTAAAGTTGGTAAATGAAGCAGGGCATAGGATGGGGTATTGATGTCGTAGAGAGTGTGCATTTCAGCGTCGTTGGAAGGTGTCCGCGGGTGATTTCCACAGGTGGGTTATCTCCTATGAATAGGTTAGCGGTGGCATGGTTGGCAAGTCGCCGTGAGGGGTTCTAGTGGCTATTCGGTAGGAAGCAGAATGTGTGAATGATGCTATAGAATTTGAGTATTTAGAGAGTTCTGTTGGTTGATTTCCCAATGCACACGCAAGTGTACGTGGTCGACAAGTAATATAGGAAT
>ML339484.1:0-22795 GCA_005239505.1 Nicotiana paniculata
ATATTTATAGCAAAAAATAGTATAGAATTTGGGTGTGGTCAAAAAATAGTTGTTCACACCATAAATTCCACAAATTTACATGTTAAATCTGCCCATAATCTATGTATTAAACTCACATTAGGTAGATATTACTTACCCTCAATAGGTAGGTTGAAATCCTCCTTTTTGTAGCTCGAAAATTGCCTAAGTGTGTGACAAAATGAGAGGAAAAAGGCCTAAGTCCTATTTTAAAATATTACTGCCCAGATCTGCCTTCTTCGCGATCGCGGAAGAGGACTCGCGATCGTGAAGGCAAATGGCCCAAGCCCCGGCCCAAGAAATTTACCCATCGCAAACACGACAGGCGTCTCGCGAACGCAGAGGCTTGCTTGGTGTACCCTATGCGAACGCGATGGCTTCCTTGCGAACGCGAAGAATGGTCAGCGGCTACCCAGCTCAGCCTCCTCTACGCGAACACGGGCCAGGTCATGCGAACGTGAAGGCTAAAGGACCCAGGACTCTCCGAATGCAGCCATGCTCATGCGAATATGAAGGGAAAAATCCCGCAGCTCACAGTACCCCAAATCTTTCATCGCGAACGCGAGGGTCCTTCCGCGTTTGCATAGAAGGAAACCAGAACTGGAAATTTCTGGTTTTTCATATTTTGCTCCAGGTGGTCCGAAACACATCCGAGCCACTGGGGACCCCATCCAACTGTGCCAGCAAGTCTATAAACATAAGACAGACCTACTCGAATTCTCGAAACACGTAAAACAACAAAAAAACCAAAAATCACACCCCAAAACTAAATTGAATCAAAATATGAACTTCAAGTTTCCAAATCGCTCCGAACGCGCCAAATCATACTTAGGCTACTCGGAATGACACCAAATTTTGCGTGCAAGTCCTAAATCACCATACAGAACTATTCCTGATATCGGAACCCCATTTGGACCTCGATATCACCAAAACCTACTCCAAACCAAATTTAAAGAACTTCAAAAACCTTCAAGGAACCAACTTTCACTATTAGGCACCGAAACACTCTCGGGTCATCCAAAACCCGATCCGAACATACATCCAAGTCCAAATTCATCACATAAACCTTAAGGAACAGTCAAATACCGATTCTGAGGTCGTTTGCTCAAAATGTTGACCGAAGTTAAACTTAGCTTTTGTAGCCAACCTTAAGGAACCAAGTGTTCCGATTCTATCCCGAACCCTTCCAAATCCCGAACTAACCATACCCGCAAGTCATAAAATAGTAAAAGCACATACGGGAAGTCTTATTTAAGGGAACAGGGTTCTAGAAAGTAAAATGACCGATCGGGTCGTTACATTCTCCACCTCTTAAACAAACGTTCGTCCTCGAATGGGTCTAGAATCATACCTGGAGTGCTGAATAAGTGTGGATATTTTCTTCGCATGTCCTCCTCGGACTCCCAGGTTTCCTCCTCGATTGGTTGGCCTCTCTACTGAACCTTTATTGCGGAAATCCTCTTGGATCTCAATTGATGAACCTGCGTATCAACAATGGCAATTGGCTCCTCCTCATAACACAAGTTCTCATATAACTGAATCGTGCTGAAGTCTAACACATGTGAGCTGACACGCGGAAAACAGGATGAACTAGCGATAGACTAGGAGGTAAAGCAAGCTCATAAGCAACCTCCCTAACTCGTCTCAACACCTCAAATGGGCAACTTGTCCTTCTTCCCGAATCTCATAATCCCCTTCATCGGCGAGACTTTCAGGAGAACCTTCTGATCCGCGTAACTCTTCTGTCTGGACTGAGCTGTGCGGAGTTGATTCACGCTCCTGAATCAAATTTACCTTTTCCAAGGCATCCTTCACCAAATCAGTACCATATAACTTAGCCTCCCCGGGCTCAAACCAACCGATAGGAGAACGACATCGCCGACCATATAAAGCCTCGACGGGAGCCATCTTGATGCTAGACTAATAACTGTTGTTGGAAGAAAACTCGGTCGAGGGAAAGAATTGATCCCACTGTCCCCAAAGTCAATCACACATGCTCTGAGCATGTCCTCCAAAATCAGAATTGTCCACTCCGACTGCCTGTCGGTCTGTGGATGAAATGTTGTGCTGAGCTATACACAGGTCCCCAACTCACTATGTACTGCTCTCCAGAAATGTGAAGTAAACTGAGGGCCTCTATTTTATATGACGGAAACAGGAACACCATGATCCCGAACTATCTCCTGAATATAAATCTGGGCCAACCTCTCTGAAGTATACGTAGTCACAACTGGGATGAAGTGCACCGACTTGGTCAATCTGTTAACAATGACCCAGACTGCATCAAACTTCTGCAAAGTCTGCGACAACCCAACTATGAAGTCCATAGTAATGCGCTCCACTCGGGTATAGACATCTTCTGGAGTAGGGCACTTGGCCTCTGGTTCTCATACTTAACTTGCTGGCAATTTAGGCATCTAGCTACATGCTCAACTATGTCTTTCTTCATCCACTGCCATCAATAATGCTGCCTTAGGTCGCGATACATCTTCGTAGCACCTGGATGAATAGAATATCGAGAACGGTATGCCTTCTCTAGAATCCTCTCCCTCAAACCATCGAAATTAGGAACATATAGACAACCCTAAAGTCGCAGAACACCATCCTCGCGGATAGAAACCTCCTTGGCACCACTATGTAGTACCGTTTCTCTGAGAACCATCAAATGCGGATCATCAAACTATTGAGCCTTGATCTGCTCCAATAGGTAAGATTGAGCAACGACACATGCAAGAACTCAGCTGGGCTCTGAAATATCCAACCTCACAGGTCTGTTAGCCAAGGACTGAATTTCCAATACTCTTTGCCTTTCTTCTCAAGGCATCCGCGACTACATTCGCCTTGCCCGGATGATAAAGAAGTGATATCATAATCCTTCAATAACTCAATCCATCTGTGCTGCCTCAAATTGAGATCCCTTTGCTTGAACAAATGCTGCAAGCTGCGATGATCAGTGTAAACTTCATAGGACACCCCATAAAGATAATGCCTCCAGATCTTAAGAGCATGAACAATCGTGACCAACTCCAAATCATGTACATGGTAATTCTTCTCATGGGACTTCAGCTGATGTGAAGCATATGCAATAACTCGGCTCTCCTACATCAGTACACAACCAAAACAAACACGTGAAGTGTCACAATACACAGTATACATCCCCGAACTGGAAGGCAACACTAGGACCGGTGTTGTAGTCAAAGCTGTCTTGAGCTTCTGGAAGCTCGCCTCACAATCATCAGACCAATAGAATGGAACACCCTTCTGGGTTAATCTAGTCAAAGGTGATGCAATATATGAGAAGCCCTCCACAAACTGGTGATAATATCCTGCTAAACCCAAGAAGCTCCTGATCTCAGTCGCCGTAGTAGGACTAGGCTAACTCTGAAATTCCTCAATCTTCTTGGGATCCACCTTAATACCCTCGTCTAATACAACATGCCCCAAGAATGCTACAGAATCTAGCCAAAACTAACACTTGGAGAACTTAGCATATACCTTCTGTTCCCACAATGTCTAAAGCACCACTCTCAAATGCTGCTCATGCTCCTCCATGTTGTATGAATAGATCAAAATGTCATAAATGAAGACAATGACGAGTGAATTAATATAAGGCCTGAACACGCCATTCATCAAATCCATAAATGATGTTGGGGCACTAGTCAAGCCGGAGGACATCACTAGAAACTCATAATGGCCATATCTAGTACGGAAAGCAGTCTTCAACACATCCGAGTCCCGAATCTTCAACTGATGGTACCGCGATCTCAAGTCAATCTTAGAAAATACCCTAGCACTCTGCAAATGATCAAACAAATCATCAATATGCGGCAACGGGTACTTGTTCTTAATGGTAACTTTGTTCAACTGGAAGTAATCAACGCACATCCGCAGAATCTCATCTTTCTTCTTCACAAATAACACTGGTGCACCCCAAGGTGATACACTCGGCCTGACGAAACCCTTTAATAGAAACTCCTCAAGATGCTCCTTCAACTCCTTCAACTCTTTCGGAGCCATATGGTATGATGGGATAAATATAGGCTGGGTACCTGGAGCAAAATCAAAGAAGAAATTGATATCACGATCTGGTGGCATGCCTGAAGATAAGAAGGAAACACATCGGAGAACTCCTGGACTACTGGTACTGAATCAATCACCAGAGTCTCTGCGGTAGTATCCCAAACATAAGCTAGATAATCCAAATAACCCTTCTCGATTATGTGTCGAGCCTTCATAAAAGAGATGATCTGACTAGGTGTGCTTATAGATGAACCCTTCCACTCCAATCTAGGAAACTCTGGTATCACCAAGGTAATAGTCTTGTCATGGCAATCAAAGATGGCGTGATATGGAGATAACCAGTCCATGCCCATGATAACCTCGAATTCGGTCATATCGAGCAGCAGAAGATCCGCTCTAGTATCATAACCACACAACGTGACCACACAAAACCGATAGATCCGATCCACAACAACAGAATCGCCCACAAGAGTAGACACATAAACAGAAGTGCCCAAGGACTCCCGACGAACATCCAGGAAATGAGAAAACAGAGATGACACATATGAATAGGTAGACTATGGATCAAATAATACCGAAGAATCCCTACCGCATACAGAAATAGTACTTGTGATCATGGCATCTGAGGCCATCGCCTCTGGTCTGGACGGAAAAGCATAGAACCTATATGGAGCACCGACTAGCTGGCCTACGCCTGACTGAATAGTAGCTGGCTGACCCCCCTACCTAGACTCCACCTCTAGGTCGGCCCCTACCCTCTGCACTCTGCCTCTAGGTGGACGGATAGCTGGTGCTGTAATCATGGGCTGATGACCCTGCTGTACTTCCTTGCTGCAAAGCCTGGGGCAGAACCTCCGCATATGACCGGGATCCACGCACTCGAAACAACTTCTTGTTACGGTGATCTACTGTCCTGAAGTCTGGCGCTGATTTCCTGAATACCCACTGGAAGAACCCTGAATGGCTGATGGGCAATAAGAACTCTCTGGCATGGCACTGAAATAGGCACTGGAAGAACCCTGGTGGCCTGAATACCCATTGGAAGAACCCAGAATTGCTGGTGGGCGGTAAAAGCTCTCTGTCATGGCACTAAAATAGGGTCGCACTGGAGAACCCCGAGGAGGTGGTGGTGCTGGATATATGGGCCTGCTGAGCTGACCCATCATAAACCGACCCCTACCCCCAGTCGGGGCACCTCTAAACTCTCCGGAGTAATGGACACTCTTGTCCCTCTGCATCTGCTCTCTACCCCTCATATGGTAATCCTCAATCCTCCGAGCTATCTCCACTACTAGCGGATAAGAAGTCCCCATCTCAACCTCCCGGGCCATAGTGGCCTGAATACCAGAGTGCAACCCCGCAACAAACCTCTGTACTCTCTCAGCATCATTACAAAGTATCATAAGTGCATGGCGAGACAACTCAGAGAATCTCGCCTCATAATCGGTCACAAACATCTGACCCTGTTGAAGCTGCTCAAACTGAAACCACAACTCTTCCCTCTGAGATGGTGGAATATACCTATCCAAGAAAAGGCGTGTAAATTGATCCCAAGTCATGGGAGGAGAACCCGCTGGTCTGCCGAGAAGATGAGACTGCCACCACCTACGGGCCCTGCCCTCCAATTGAAAAGTAGTGAAATCCACCCCACGGGACTCTAATATACTCATGTTGTGCAGTCTGCCCCTACACCTATCAGTGAATTCCTGGGGGTCGTCATGTCGCTCACCTTCGAAAATAGGAGGGTGAATCCTGGTCTATCTATCCAATAGCTATTGCGACTCGTCAACCATAGCTGGTCTAGGCTCAAGTGCAGCTGCTGTAACTAACTGCGCTCCCCCCATGAGTTGTGCACCCGGGGTCTGATAAACGGCGGCTGCATGCACCGAAGCCTGAGCAGTCAGGGTCTGTGCTCCCCCTCTCGCTTGAGATGTGGCTGGGTCCGCTGGAAATAAACTAGCCAGGGTCATAGTATCCATAAGCCACAGCATAAGACCCATGACCTCCTGAAAGCCCGATGCTGACATGAAATCTACCGGGGCTGGCTGCGTGCAGGGACCTCTCCATGCTCCTCAATAGTGATATCCTCTACTGGATCTGCTGGTGGTATAGTCGGGACAACTCTAGGATATCCTCGTCCCCTACCTCGGGTGGTGCCCTCCCATGGCCTCTGCCTCGGCCTCTAGAAACATGGGGAGCAGCTCCTCCTGGCTCTGGAATATCTGTTGTGCATGTTCTTGTCACGACCCAAATCCTAACTGAGGTCGCGATGGCGCCCAACACCGCCGTCAGGCAAGCCAACCATTATCTACTAGTGATTTCAGGTAGTTTACAAAAACATTTTTCAACACTTGCTTAACTTAGTTTTGAGACATTAAGTAGAAATGGATAACTTAGGAAAATTTCATGCAAAATAAATAATCATGAAGTCATAACTAACGATTACATACGAAAATAAAGTCTATTAGCGTGTGTGCTAGGAAGTAGTCTCACAACTCTATAGGCATCTAGTAGAATAATACCAAAATAATGAAAGTCTGTCTACTTCCCGGGTTAAGAATGCGCCCGAAACTCCAAATATGTCGCCCAAGGACTCGAAACCAGTCAAATATTGCATAAATAAATCAATAAACCAATCTATACTCAAAAGTATGAAATTTCCCTATCTAAATGATTATTTCAACCTAAATTTCAAAATCCCAAAATACACCCCCGGGCCCACATGCTCGGATTCCGGAAATTTTTGAAGGAAACTATCACCCATGGCCTAAGGATCAATATTATATAGTNAAGAAGTGTTCAAAAATGGCTAAGTCCCGTGTTTAAAAGGAAGTGCACTGCCTACAGGCTTTTCGCACCTACGGCTCGAGGACCACACCTGCGGTCTCGCATCTGCGAGAAACATCTCGCACCTGCGGAGAAGGGGAAGGGGGCCTGGTTTCGCACCTGCGGCTCCACTTCTGTGGAAAGGGGTTCGCACCTGTGGAAGATGGCAACTCCCTCAGGAGTCGCACCTGCGAGACTGGGATCGCAAGAGCAGTATCGCACCTGCGACTTGACCTCCGCAGGTGCGGTCGCAATAGTCATGGTGCACCAGCAGTCATTTTAGGCTGGTTTTTACCTCGCTCGAGGCCTGAATGGCATCTAGGCCCACCTGAGACCCCGTTCAAATATACCAACAAGTCCTAAATCATAATACAGACTCGCTCGAGCCTTCGAAACGCCCGAAACAGCGCTAAATCTAAAAATCATATCTCAAAACCTATTGGATCAAAATTAAGAACTTCAAGTTTCTGAATTCGCTTTCACATGCCGAACCATACCTATACTACTCGGAATGACACCAAATTTTGCGAGCAAGTCATAAATGACATGACAAAACTATTCCCGGTCTCAAAATTCCGTTCGGACCTCGATAACACAAAAACATGTTCTAAACCTCAATTTGAACTTAAGTACATTCTTATTTCACTATTTGGCGCTGAAACGCTCTTGGGTCATCCAAAACCCGTTCCGAACACACGCCCAAGTCCAAAATTATCATACGAACCTACTGGAATCTTTGAATCTCGATTTTGGGGTCATTTATCGAAAATATTGACTGAAGTCAAACTTGGCCTTTAAGGCCAACCTAAGGGAACTAAGTGTTCCTATACTACTCCAAACTCCTCCATACCTTGAACCACTTGTCCCTGCAAGTCATAAATCAGTAAAAACATCTACGGGGAGTCTCATTTAGGGCCACGGGGTCCTAGAACATAAAACGACCGGTCGGGTCGTTACATTCTCCACCTCTTAAACAAATGTTCGTCCTTGAACGAGTCTAGAATCATATTTGGGGTGCTGAATAAGTGTGGATATCTGCTCCGCATGTCCTCCTCGGACTCCCAAGTCTCCTCCTCGACTGGTTGGCCCCTCCACTGGCGATCCTTTACGGCAGAAACCCTCTTGGACCTCAACTGGCGATCCTTCCTGTCAATGATAGCAACTGGCACCTTCTCATAACCCAACCTCTCATCTAGCTGAATGATACCGAAATCTACCACGTGAGATAATTCGGCGTGATACCTCCGAAGCATGGAAACATGAAATACCGGATGAACCCCTGATAAACTAGGAGGTAAGCAAGCTCATAAGCAACCTCCCCAACTCATCTCAACACCTAAAATGGGCCTATAAACCTCGGGCTCAGCTTTCCCTTCTTCCCAAACCTCATAATACCTTCATCAGTGAGACCTTCAACAGAACCTTCTCGCCCTCCATAAATGATACATCACGCGCATTTTGATCCGCGTAACTCTTCTGTCTGGACTGAGCTGTGCGAAGTCTCTCCTGAATCAACTTCACCTTCTCCAAACCATCCTTCACCAGATCGGTGCCATATATCTTAGCCTCGCCAGGCTCAAACCACCCGATGGGAGATCGACATCGCCGACCATACAAGGCCTCAAATGGAGCCATCTCAATGTTGGACTTATAACTATTATTATAAGCAAACTCGGCCAAAGGCAAGAACTGGTCCCACTGCCCTCCAAAGTCAATCACACATGCTCTGAGCATGTCCTCTAATATCTGAACTGTCCGCTCTGATTGCCCGTCGATCTGAGGGTGGAATGCTGTGCTGAGCTCTACCCGGGTGCCTAACTCACTCTGTACGGCTCTCCATAAGTGCGAGGTGAACTGAGGACCTCCATCTGATATAATGGACACTGGCACACCGTGCAATCGAACTATCTCCCGAATGTAGATCTGGGCCAACCTCTCAGAAGTGTAAGTGGTAGCTACTGGAATGAAAGGTGCCGACTTGGTCAACCTGTCCACAATGACCCAAAGCACATCAACCCTCTGCAAAGTCCGAGGCAACCTAATTACGAAGTCCATAGTGATGCGCTCCCATTTCCACTCAGGTATAGTCATCTGCTGAAGTAGACCTCCTGGCTCTGGTGCTCATACTTAACCTGCTGGCAATTTAGATATCTAGCCACATACTCCACTATGTCTTTCTTCATCCGTCTCCACCAGTAGTGCGGCCTCAGGTCACGATACATCTTCGTAGCACCAGGATGTATAGAATACCATGAACTGTGAGCCTCCTCTAAAATCCCCTCCCTCAAACCATCAACATTAGGGACACATAAGCGACCATGATGTCTCAGAACACCATCCTCGCAAATAAAACCTCCTTGGCACCACCCTGAACCACTGTCTCCCGGAGAGCTACCAAGTGCGGATCATCATACTACCGAGTCTTGATCTCCCCCAATAATGAAGATTGAGCCATCACACATGCAAGAACCCGGCTGGGATCGGAAAGGTCCAACCTCACCAGGCGATTAGCCAAGGAATGAATTTCCAAAGGTAGAGGTCTCTCCTCTGCTGAAATTAAAGCCAAACTACCCATACTCTCCGCCTTCCTGATTAAGGAATCTACTACCACGTTCGCTTTGCCCGGATGATAAAGAATGGTGATGTCATAATCCTTCAGCAACTCAAGCCACTTGTGCTGCCTCAAATTGAGATCCCTATACTTGAACAAGTGCTACAAACTGCGGTGATCTGTATAAACCTCACAAGGCACCCCATACAAGAATGCCTCCAAATCTTAAGAGCATGAACAATCGTTGCCAACTCCAGATCATGCACATGGTAATTCTTCTCATGAACTTTCAGCTTCCGTGAAGCATATGCAATAACTCGCACCTCCTGCATCAACACACAACCCAAAGCAACGCGTGAAGCATCGCAATAAACCGTATACATCCCAGAATTGGAAGGCAACACTAGAACTGGTGTTGAGGTCAATGTTGTCTTGAGCTTCTGAAATCTTGCCTCACACTCGTCGGACCATCAAAATAGGGGCATTCTTCTGGGTCAATCTAGTTAGAGGGGCTGCGATGGATGAAAAGCCCTCCACAAATCAGCGATAATAACCCGCTAGACCCAAGAAACTCCTGATCTATGTAGCTGAAGTAGGGCGTAGCCAACTCTAAACTGCCTCAATCTTCATAGGATCAACCTTGATACCCTCTCCGGATACCACATGCCCCAAGAATTCCACAAAATCCAACCAAAACTCACACTTGGAGAACTTAGCATACAGCTTCTGTTCCTGCAAAGTCTGGAGCACAACCCTCAAATGTTGCTCGTGCTCCCCCAGGCTACGTGAGTAAATCAGAATGTCATCAATGAAGAAGATGAAAAAAGAATAAATATAAGGCTTGATCACCCTGTTCATCAAGTCCATAAATGTTGTTGGGGCATTAGTCAAGCCAAAGGACATCACCAGGAACTCATAATGACCATATCTCGTACGAAAGGCCGTCTTCGGAACATCCGAGTCCCGAATCTTCAACTGACGGTACCCCAACCTCAGGTCAATCTTAGAAAACACCCGAGCACCCTGCAACTGGTCAAACAAATCATCGATACGCGGCAACGGGTACTTGTTCTTGATGGTGACCTTGTTCAACTGGCGGTAGTCAATACACATCCGCATAGTCCAATCCTTCTTCTTCACAAATAGCACTGGAGCACCCCCAAGGCGATACGCTCGGTCTGATAAACCCCTTAGCCAATAGCTCCTCGAGTTGTTCTTTCAATTCCTTCGGAGCCATGCGATAAGGGGAAATAGATATGAGCTGGGTGCCCAGAGGTAAGTCAATGCAGAAATCAATGTCACGATCTGGTAACATGTCTGGGAGGTCTGAAGGGAATACATCATCATACTCTCAAACTACTGGCACTGAATCAGCCGTCGGAGACTCGGCGGTGGTTTCCCGCACATACGCAAGATAAGCCAAACAACCCTTCTCGACCATATGTCGAGCCTTCAGGAAAGAAATGACCCGGCTATCGGCACTAACTGAGGAACCTCTCCACTCCAATCTCGGCAACTCGGGCATGGTTAGAGTAACAGTCTTGGCATGGAAATCTAGAATGGCATGATAGGGAGACGACCAATCCATGCCCAGGATAACCTCAAAATCAACCATATCAAGCAACAAGAGGTCAGTTCTGGTCTCGAACCCACATAATATAACCATACATGACCGATAAATCCAGTCCACAACCAGGGAATCTCCCACAGGAGTGGACACATAAACAGGAGTACCTAAGGACTCACGAGGAATATCTTGGGAATGAGAAAATAAGGTTGATACATATGAATAAGTGGACCCTAGATCATACTGATGCATCTCTACCGCATACTGAAATAGTACTTGTGATCACGGCATCTGAGGCCACTGCATCTGATCTGGTCGGAATAGCATAGAATATGGCTGGAGCGGTGGATGACTGACCTACACCGGAGTAAACAGGAGCTTACTGGGCTCCCCCTGCCTGCCCTCCACCTCTGGGACGACCCCTACCAGCCTGCCCTTCACCTCTGGGTTGTCGAACTGCTGGAGCTGACCTCATAGGCTGGTGACCCTGCTGCACTGCCTTACCCCGAATCCTGGGACAATGCCTTTTCATGTGACCTAGATCCCTAGACTCATAACAACCTCCTGGAACCATGGTCTGCTGCCTTGAAGAAGAACCCTGAATAGCGGGAGGACGGTAGGAACTCTCTGGCATAGCACTGAAATAAGGACTAGTAGACCTCTGATGACCAGAATACCCGCCGGAGGAACCCTGAATACCTAGCAGGCGGTAAGAACTCTCCGGCATGGCGCTGAAATAAGGCCTTGTTGGGACACCTCGTGGAGGCGGTGGTGGTGCTGAATATGGGGGCCTACTGGGCTGACCCCTACCAAACTGACCTCTGCCCCTAGCTGGAGCACCTCTGAAATCCCCAGAAAATCTAGCCCTCTTATCCTGCTGACCCTGCTCTCTGCTCCTCGACCGATAACCCTCGATCTTGAGAGCAATCTCTATCCCAAGATGATAAGGAGTCCCCATCTCCACCTCTCGGGCCATGTTGGCCCTAATACCTGGATGAAACCCAGCTACAAATCTCTGCACTCTCTCCGCGTCAGTAGGAAGTATCATGAGTGCGTGACGAGACAGCTCAGAAAACCTAGCCTCGTAGTCGGTCACTGACATCTGACCCTACTCCAGCTGCTCAAACTGATATCGCGGCTCTTCCCTCTCAGAGGGTGGAATATATCTGTCCAGGAATAACTGAGTGAACTGCTCCCAAGTGATGGGAGGGGAAATCTGCCGTTCTGCCAAGAATGTAGGACTGCCACCATCTACGAGCCCTACCCTCTAGCTGAAAAGTAGTAAAGTCAACTCCATGAGACTCCAATATCCTCATGTTGTGCATTATGTCTCTGCACCTATCAATAAATTCTTGTGCGTCTTCATGGCGCTCACCTTCGTAGACAGGAGGGTATAGTCTGGGCTTAGGTGTTGCTGCTGTCACTGGCTAAACCCTTCCCACGGGCAATGTACCCGGGGTCTGATATACTGTTGCTGCATGTCCAGCGGCCTGTGCAGTAGGGGTCTGTTCTCCCCCTCCCGCCTGAGATGTGACCGGATCTGCTGGAAATAAACCAGCCTGAGTCATGGTGTCCATGAACCGCATCATATGGCTCATGACCTCCTGAAATCCTGGCGATGTCGTAAAATCCAAAGGGGAAAGATCTACTGCAGGTACCTCGCCCTGCACCTCAGTGATGGGATCCTCTACTGGATCCGCTGGGGGTGCGACTGGTACAGTCTTGGGATGCCCTCATCCCCTACCTCAGGCCGGTGCCCTCCTCCGGCCTCTGCCATGGCCTCGGATGACGGGGATAGCGGCCCCTCTCGGGTCTGGAACATCAGCTGCTTGCATCCTCACAATCTGTGAGAGAATAAAAGAGTTAGATTTTTAGTATACCATCAACTGCACGATAGAAGGAAAATCAGCTGCTTGCATCCTAACACCCTATAGCCTCTCGAAGACAAATACAGATGTCTCTGTACCGATCCGCAAGACTCTATTGGGTTTTCCCGTAACTTGTGAGACCTACGTGAACCTAGAGCTCTGATACCATGTTATCACAACCCAAATCTTAACTCAGGTCGCGATGGCGCCCAACACCGCCGTCAGGCAAGCCGACCATTATCTACTAGTGATTTCAGGTAGTATACCAAAAACATTTTTCAACACTTTCTTAACTTAGTTTTGAGACATTAAGTAGAAACGGATAACCTAGGAAAATTTCATGCAAAATAAATAATCATGAAGTCATAACTAAAGTTAACATCCCAAAATAAAGTCTACTAGCGTGTGTGCCAGGAACTAGTGTCACAAGTCTACAGGCATCCAGTAGAATAATACCAAAAGAATGAAAGTTTGTCCTACCGTCTGAGTAAGTACAGACAGAAATAACAAAAGAATAGCTCCAAAGTGCTGCTGGAAATCGCTAATGAGAGCAGTTCCCCGTAGCCTCGACCAGTAAAACTCAGGAACGAGCTCCGGACTGGAACCCAGATGCACCTGCCTCAGAACCTGTACAATTAAGTACAGAGCATACCATGAGTACATAAACAATATGTACCCAGTAAGTATCCCGCCTAATCTCGAAGAAGTAGTGACGAGAGGTCGACTTGACACTTAATAGGGCCCAAGCAGTGTATTTAAGTGATAATTTAAAAGAGGACAACAATTAAGAATGGATAGTAAGAAATAATATCGAACCGTAATAAATCCAAATATGTAGTGAAGCATCAATTTACAAGTTTTCAGTTCGATCCTCCAGGATAATTCACAGCTCAATAGTCATAAAAAATATCAGGAAAATAGCATGCGCATAGTGGAATAAGGACATCCGGCCCGGGGCCAACATGATAATAATAACTATGCACTGCCGAAGGGTCGAACAACGCGAACCATAGATGCATTTATCAACCTGTCGTGGCATACGACCCGCTCCTATGAGAGTAGGGGAAAAAATCACTCTGCTCGCGGGATATAAATTGCGAAGCGGTCGCATGCAAACACACCATCTTTATTTCAATTCTTTTCACATAACAATTCCTTTAATACATCAAATTCTCGGTTTTCTTAAAAACAAAGTTGCATACAATGAAGTTACAAAGCATACAACTCAAGTTAATGGAATTCACATGGCATTGTGTGGGCCTAACTACCCGGACATAACAATAATAGTCACTACGCACGGGCTCTCGTCACCTCGCACATACATAGTCCCCCACAACAATGACACATAATCATTTAATTCACCTATGGGGAAAATTCTCTTTAAAGGTTAGAAGGGAGACTTACCTCGCGTCAAGTCTACTTCCCGGGTCAAGAATGCGCACGAAACTCCAAATATGTCGCCCAAGGACTCGAAACTAGTCAAATATTGCATAAATAAATCAATCTACACTCAAAAGTATGAAATTTCACTATTTAAATGATTATTTCAACCTAAATTTCAAAATCCCAAAATACACCCCCGGGCCCACATGCTCGGATTCTAGAAATTTTTGAAGGAAACTATCACCCATGGCCTAAGGATCAATATTATATAAAATTTGTTTGATTCCTCAACAAATTTCTTTGTAATTTCCCATTTTTGTCAAAAACCTAGGTTTTTACTCTAACCCATGGTTCCAACTAATTCTGGTGTTAATCTACCTAACAATTCAAGTAATAAGCTAAATTCATAGTAGGAATTACTTACCTCACAGTAGCTAGGTCGAATACCCTCCTTGCATGCCCTCAAAATCGCCCAAGAATGAAGAAAAGTGTTCAAAAATGGCTAAGTCCCGTGTTTAAAAGGAAGTGCACTGCCTACAGGCTTTTCCCACCTGCGGCTCGAGGATCGCATCTGCGGTCTCGCATCTGTGAAAATCTCGCACCTGCGGAAAAAGGGAAGGGGGCCTGGTTTCGCACCTGCGGAGCGAAGTCCGCACCTGCGGCTCCGCTTCTGTGGAAAAGGGTCTGCACCTGCATAAGTTGGCAACTGCCTCAGGAGTCGCACCTGTGAGACTAGAACCGCATGAGCGGTCTCGCACCTGCGACTTGACCTCCGCAGGTGCGGTCGCTCCAGACCTGGTGCACCAGCAGTCATTTTAGGCTAGTTTTTGCCTCGCTCGATGCCCGAATGGCATCTGGGCCCACCCGAGACCCCATCCAAATATACCAACCAGTCGTAAATCATAATACGGACTCGCTCGAGCCTTCGGAACGCCCGAAATAGCACTAAATCTAAAAATCATACCTCAAAACCTATTGGATCAACTTAAGAACTTCAAGTTTCTGAATTCGCTTTCATGTGCCGAACCATACCTATACTACTCGGAATGACACCAAATTTTGTGATGAAGTCATATATGACATGAAGAAACTATTCTCGGTCTCGGAATTCCATTCGGACCTCGATAACAGAAAAAAACGTTCTAAACCTCAATTTGAACTTAAGGACATTTTTATTTCACTATTTGGCGCCGAAACGCTCCCAGGCCATCCAAAACCCGTTCTGAACACATGCCCAAGTCTGAAATCATCAAATGAACCTACTGGAATCTTTGAATCTCGATTCTAGGGTCTATTACTTAAAATATTGACTGATGTCAAACTAGGCCTTTAAGGCCAACCTTAGGGAACTAAGACCTAGTGTCACAAGTGTATGAGCAACTAGTAGAATATACAAAAGAATACTAGTCTATTGTCTGAAGTGAAATAGACAGAAAATACTAGCAAAATAAAGAGTCGGTGGTGCAGAACGGGATCAAAAGTGTAGCTCACCGTGAAGTCTCGAGAATCAAGTATGCGCCGGACTGATATCCAGATGCACCTACCTCAGATCTTGTACGTTAAGTGCAGAAGTTTAACATGCGTACATAAATAACATGTATCCAGTAAGTATCCAGTCTAACCTCGAAGAAGTAGTGACGAGGGGTCGACTTTGACACTTACTATGGGCTAACAATAAGATGTCAAAATTATAATTAAGCTTGAATTTGATGAATAATACTGAAAACTCAATAACAGGAAATAATAAACAATCCTTTCACAAATATTAAGTCTTAAATTTATTTTCATCATTTAACAATTTATATCTCGAGTCAATGAAACAATATCACTTATAACTGGTTTCACAGATTTATCACGCACAAATCATGCCGAGGTTGTACGGCTCTATCCAACATAAAATATTTGAACAGTGCACTTTCGAGGGTCGAACGACCCAAACCATAGATGCATCTATCTGCCACCGAGGCTATCGGCCCGCCCCACAAAAATAGAAAACACTTTATAATAGCCAATTCAAGATTTATTAAGAGGTAATTATTTTAAGAAACACCAATTATCAATAACAGTCAAGTGGCTCATTCAAGAATTTAAGTAAATGAAATTTAACCTTCTACCGTTCCTTTATCAAGTTCCAACATGATTTAAGAAATTAAGTTAACAAGTAGGGTTCAAACACCCCAAATACAACATGGTATGGGTCCTAGACTACCCCGACATAAGTATAATTAGTATATATGTTCGGGCTCTCGTTACCTCGTGCATACATAGCTCCAACAAATAGGAGCACATATAAATCAATTCACCTATGAGGTTAATTACCTCTTACAAGGTTAGAAAAGAGACTTACCTTGTCTCAAAGCCTACTTTGCGGTCTAAGATTGTGCTCAAACCCTCAATTTGGTGCCGAAAATTCCAAAACTAATCAAATGGTTTATTAATAAGTCAACACATGTTCAAAAGTTCATATTCCAACTATTAAAGGGATTAACCAACCCCAAATGTAGGATTCCTAAAATTCACCCCCAGGACCACGTGCCCGGGTTCCGGAAATTTTTGAAAAAAGTTGTTACCCATAACCTCACGAACTCAAATATATAATTTTCACTAGATTTCATAACAAGATTCGTGGTTAAATCTCATTTTTATCAAACACCTAGTTTTTCCATCTAACCCATAAATTCCACAAACTTACATGTTAAAATCTACCCATAATTTATATATTAAACTCACATTATGTAGAAATTACTTACCCTTAATAGCTAGGTTGAAATCCCCCTTTTTGAAGCTCCAAAATCTCCCAAGTGTGTGAAATATGAGAGGAAGCAGGCTGAATTCCCGTTTTCAAAATGTTTCTGCCCAGGTCTGCCTTCTTTGCAATCGCAGAAGAGGCCTCACGATTGCGAAGGCAAACAACCCAGGCGCAAGAAACTTACCCATCGCGAACGCGACATGAGCCTCGCAAACGCGACAGGAGCCTTGCTTGGCCTATCATATGTGAATGCGAGGGCTTCTTCGCGACGCAAAGAATGATCAGCGGCCACCCAACACATCCTACTAGACGCAAACGCGGGCCAGGTCATCAAGGACGCGAGGTTCCTTCCGTGTTCGCGTAGAAGGAAACCAGAACTGGAAATTTCCTGTTTTTCATACTTTGCTCCGGGTGGTCCTAAACACACCTGAGCCACTCGGGACCCCGTCCAACTGCACCAACAAGTCTATAAACATAATACGGACCTGCGCTAACTCTCAAAACACGTAAAACAATAACAAAACCAAGAATCACACCCCAAAACCAAATTTAATCAAAATATGAACTTCAGGTTTCCAAATCGCTCCGAACGCGCCCAATCATACATAGGCTACTCGGAATGACACCAAATTTTGCGTGCAAGTCCTAAATCACCATACAGAACTATTCTTGATTTCATAATCCCATTTGGAACTCGATATCACCAAAACCTACTCCAAATCAAATTTAAAGAACTTCAAAAACCTTCAAGGAACCAACTTTCACTACTAGGGGCCGAAACGCTCCCGGGTTATCCAAAACCCAATCCGAACATACACCCAAGATTGGAATCATCATAAAAACCTATTGGAACCGTCAAATCCCAATTCCGAGATTGTTTACTCGAAATATTGACCAAAGTCAAACTTAGCCTTTTTGGCCAACCTTAAGGAACCACATGTTCCGATTCCAACCCAAACCCTTCCAAATCCTGAACTAACCATCCCTGTAAGTCATAAAATAGTAAAAGCACGTACGAGAAGTCTTATTTAAAGGAACGGGGTTCTAGAAAGTAAAACAACCAGTCGGGTCGTTACACAAATGACTTATGCGTTAGCGATGAAACCTTCGCGTTCACGAAGGCTTAACCCTATGGCCTTCGCGTTCGTGAGCCCAAGCCCGCGTTTGCATAGAGTAATAGCCCAGCTTCCCTCTAGTCCCCTTAATGCTTCACGTTTGCAGAAAGCTGGTCGCGGTCACGAAGGGTAAGCCCCCCTCCACTTTGCATTCCCGACCAGTTCCTCCCCTTCGCAAAGAGTAATCCGCCCCAATCCCAATTTCCCTTTCGCGATCATGAAGCACAAAGCACCAAACATCAGTAACAACTGAAAAACTAGCAATTCCAAAGTCTAAAATGGTCCGTAGCCTATCCAAAACTCACTCGAACCCATCAAACTCCAAACCAAACATGCACATAAGTGCAATATCATTCGAACTCGCTCGCATGATCAAAATACCAAAATAACACCTAATACCACGAATCGGTCATCAAAATGCCTGAAATTTCAAACAAAACTCAAGTACGTCTAAAATCATATGATGTTATGGTATAAATTTACAAGGAAGGAAAATTGCTCAGACACTTGAAATTTTTGAATGGAAGTGAATTAAAATGTTAGCCAATAACCTTGGATCAAGAAAAAGAGAAAAAAAACTCATGCAGTTACGTATAATTTGTTTGGCAAGTATAAAGTTAGTGCTCATCTTGATTATCACTATATAATTCAATTTGTGCTCATCTCGACTATCATGCCTCCAAAAACTTCAAAATGAGTTTATAAACTCAATTTCCAACTCTAATGAAGTCTCGAGTTTGGGGTGTGAGTCATATATCTCCTTTAATGGGCCTACTGGACGATATTTCTATAAATAAGATTGAGTAAAAAATGTTGAATTGGGATCAATAGTGATTGCCTCGATTTCTAAGGTACATGAGAAATGGGGTTAACATTTTTTAAATTGAATTGCGGATTAGTTGGACCAATTGGCTTCCCAAATGATTTAAAAAATATGAAAAATAAAATAAGAATGATGCGGAATGAGGATGCACTAATTTTGCAATTTACTCATTTTCATATTAAATTTATTTTATTTTATTTTCGGAAGGATTTTACATTATTTTCTTCCCTTTCTATGCTTTCATAAAAAATATAGTTTTAATTTTTCATAATTAGATTCCCACAGCACCAATATTCACAGAGGTAAAAAAAATATAAAGGTTGATTTCTCTTCGATTTTTGTCTAAAGAGGAAAAGCAGACATTTATATTAAGTGCATAACTTTTTTCATTTTCATGATCCAACTTTTATATACTTGTGTAACGATCCAACCTGTCATTTTGAGCATTTGTATTCCTTTCAGCTGTTTAAAGTCTTCAGTAGCTTCATTTGATGCATTATGACTTGTTTGAATCGTCGGTTTAGGTTTTCGAGTGATTCGAGATTGATTTGGAAGAAGGATTATCAACTAGGAAACTTTAAATTGGAATATTTGACCGTGTTTGGATTTTGTGTATTTAACCCTGCATCGCAGTTGATGGTTCCATTAGGTTTGTATAGTGATTTTGGACTTGGGTGTATGCCCCAATTTGCATTTGGATGTTTCTAGAAGGTTTCGACATTTGGCAAAAGTTGGACATATGAAGGTTTGGAATGTTCATAAGTTTGACCGGGAGTTAACTATGATGATATCGGGTTTCAATTGTAGTTCCGGGTTAATAGCTTCGCTACATCATTTGGGACTTGTGTGCAAAAATTGAAGTCACTATGATTTGATTTGATATGGTTCGACACAAGTTTTGGAAGTTAAAAGTTTAAAAGTTCATTCAGTTTGATTTGAGGTGTGATTCATGATTTTGATGTTGTTGTGTGTGATTTGAGGCCTTGAATAGGTCCGTGTTATATTTTAGAACTTATTGGTATGCTCAGACGGGGTCCCGAGGGGACCGGGTGTGTTTCGGATAGATTCGGTCCATTTCGGATTAGATTGGCATTGCTGAGATTTTTGGTTACTTGGTGTGACCACACATGCAGAATATTGCGCACAGGTGCGGAGCTTCAGATGCGACAGTCATAGCGCAGAAGCGCAAATGGAGCTGGGAGCAGGAGTCCACATAAGCAAGAATTGGAGTGCATCTATGGTAGCGCAGAAGCGGAAGCTTTGATCGTAGAAGCGAGGAAGTGCGTAGAAGCGCGGTTTGGTGTTGCACCTGCGCTTGTGCAGAAGTGGGGCTTATTACGCATGTGCGGAAGGTCGGACTTTCAGCGGTTTTCGCAGAAGTGGACTAGCTGTCGCAGAAGCAACCTATTGTTTGAGAATGCGAAAAATGCTGGCAGAAGTCATAAATCGAGGATTTTGCTCCTTTTATCATATTTTGAGTTGGGGAGCTCGGATTTGGACCATTTTGGAGGCGATTTTCAGCACATGGATTGGGGGTAAGTGTTTTCTACTTGGTTTTGATTATATTCTTTGATTGATGATTTCAAAAGAAAAATTGAGGGTTTTTGTCTAAACTTTCCTAAAGTGAATTTTTGAGTTTTGAATATCGATTCAGAGTCGGAATTGAGTGAAATTAATATAGTTGGATTTGTAATCGAATTTTGTAAGTTTTGTCGGGTTCCGAGGTGCAAGCCCAAGTTTGACTTTTGGATTGACTTTGAATTTTTAATTAAAGATTCGACCTCTATCGATTGGGTTTGTCTCATGTGGCATTATTTGATATTTTTGAGTTGCTTTTGTCTTGTTTCGAACCATTCGGAGGTTGATTTGCGCGGGATGGCATTTCTAAAGTGTTGTTTGGCTTGCTCGATATTGGACTTGGCTTGTTCGAGGTAAGTAATATATCCAAACTTGGACTAATGGGTAAATATCTCTGAGAAGTTTGATATTTGAGTTGCATTGCGGGTGACGCAAAAGCTAGGTGACGGGCGCAAGTGTGTGCACCAAGGTATTCATGATCCGGACATTTTGTAGGCTATTACATGACTTGTTTTGCTATCATGCTTCTTTGATTTCATGTTTTCTCCATTTATGTGACTACATGGGATATTGTTCATGCTATAAATCATGTCCGAGCCACCTGCTTAATTGTTTGATACATGATAGGGATATTTTTGCCATGTTGAGTTATTTGCCTTAGTCGTAGTCATACTGTACAATCACGATAGTTACATCTGCATGTTATATATATGTCTCTGAGCACTTTTGATATGCTATCTCACATGTTATCAATGTCTTTGTATGTGACACAAGTTTGAACTGTAATTGAGGCATATGGTGATATTCAGTGTAATATAATTGTGTTATGTTACTGTGAGATATTTGCATATTGAGACATAAGCGGATTGATGAATGATATGGGCCATAGAGTCGTATTTATATTAACATTTGATTGGGTTGCACGCTACAACGGTTATATTGATATTGAGGTGACGCGTATGCCAAGCTCCATATTGGTTTAAGTTGTACTGAATTAAGGCTATGAAGGCACCCGGCCCCACCACTTGGGCTAAGATATTATGATCAGCACTTAGGTAGGATACACCCCTCCGGGGTCTGACATGCCAACAGTGAGAGCAGATACAATACTTCATATACGTGCATTGATGATGGGCAGTTATGCCAGCCACCCGTATAGTGCTAAGTGATTATTTTCATAGATCCTGGGTAACGTTGTTGGAGCATTTGAGCAAGGAACCTGGAGTGTGCTAATATTGTGTGTACTTAAACGAGTTCATTGTGGAACTGAGTTCTTGACATGTAGGCATAGAGATGTACCTTCCCCATGCTAGACAATGACTTGAAATTTGATTACTTGACATGGATATTGACTTGTAGGCATAGAAATATACTTTCCTCATGATAATTGATAAACATAAATTATTATCTGGTGTTGTGAATTGGAAATATAGTTCTATTTATAAACTCATGTTTAGTTGATTTTCAATTGAAATATCCGGACTTGACTGTTATACCAGGAAAGCATGTCTACTTTTTTGTAACTTTGAACGAGGGCTGAGCATAATATCTTTCGAGCTATTACTTGTTGCCTCCATTATATTATTATGAGTTAATATTGGCTATTAGTGCTGGACATTGACCTTCTTCCAAGCTCGTCACTGCTTTCAACCTAAGGTTGGATTTTGTCACGACCCAAAATCCATAAGGTCGTGATGGCGTCATACATCATTGTCAGGCAAGCCAATAATTAAATAATTGAAATAATTTTTGGTTTTAGCATTTATAAAATCATTACCTTTCACTTATTACATAAGAATTAAATAGAATCCGTTAAGTAAATACAATAGTT
The DNA here is from genome assembly GCA_005239505.1 of Nicotiana paniculata. NCBI lineage: Eukaryota > Viridiplantae > Streptophyta > Magnoliopsida > Solanales > Solanaceae > Nicotiana > Nicotiana paniculata. Next base: position 22,330 of record ML339484.1, read on the forward strand.
TAAATAGTCCTATTTTAGCAAATATATCCCAACACATCTCAGAACCTGGTGTCACAAGTACATGAGCAATTTCTAAGAATTTTACAATTTCTACAAAGCTAGTCCGAAATACAAGTGGACAAGGAAATTAAAATAATGTAACACGGTATGAGGGAGACTCTGTCAGCTGCGTATCGCCTCTGGATGATGTAGATCTCCTAAGTCTCCAAATCCTTCACATCGTTATGAAAGTACCTGTGCAATAAAAATGCACAGCAAGTGTAGCTAGAGTACGAAAATAACGTGTACTCAGTAAGTCGCCCGCTTAACCTCAGAGAGGTAGTGACGAGAGGTCGAATTAGACACTTGCTAGAGGTCAATTTAGTGTATTCAAGGGTGACACTAAGCATGATTATCATAAGCGATTTATTAAGTTCAGGAATAAATAATATCAACTCTTTCCACATTTAACACTTTAAATCTTCGT
>ML339485.1:0-13750 GCA_005239505.1 Nicotiana paniculata
TGGCTGATTTGTTCACAAAATCTCTACCAACGTCAACCTTCAAGAAGCTAATACACAAGATTGTGATGCGAAGGCTCAAGGATGTTAATTGATCCTCTCATCAGGGGGAGTTAATGCTCGTTGCACTCTTTTTCCCTTACAAAGTTTTGTCCCACTGTGTTTTCCTTGCGAGGTTTTTAACGAGGCAACCAAAAGGCGCATTTCTAAATACATGTACTCTTTTTCCTTTTCTAGAATTTTTTTCCCATTGGGTTTTATTTTAGTTAAGGTTTTAACGAGACACATTATTTGTTGAATAGACATTCAAGGGGGAGTGTTATAAATAGAACTCTATTTAGAGTGNACCTTAGATTTTTTCCTTTTTTCTTTTCTTATTTATTTTTACATTTATCTTCTTCCTTGAAGTATTTAATAATTCTGGCGAGAAGTAAATTTTGTTTAACAATTATGTTTTTTCCTTTTTATTTTACTTCTTTTTTTTTTCTTCTATATTTTTCTTTTCTTTGCAATGTTTCTCACCGGAAAAAAAAATGGTGATTCCGGTGATATCATCTTTCTGCCAAGTTATCTCCACCATTTATTGTTCTGTTTTCTGTAAATTTAAGAGATTAGTTTTATGTGGCCTCACAATTTTATTGTGTTTATTATCTCCGAAAACCTTTTGATTTAATATAAGAGTTTCCCGGTGAGTGATGCAAGGTGGTCGGCAGTGAGGAGCAGAGGGGGGGGGGGGAGGTTATGGGTACAGGAGGGATTAGAAATGGTGAAGAAAGAGATATAGAGAAAAAAACGCAAAAGAAAAATAATAAGCGCACACAAATTGGCGCGTGAATTGCACTTCTTCTTTTGAAGTTGGGGATGACTTGGAAATGTGGTACTTATTACAATTCTAACAAATACGGGGTCATAGGATTCTCACAAAGTATAAGGATACAACTAGTAAAATGAAATAACTTTTGGGGATAATTATTCCTATAATTATAATATATAATATATAATACATCAATTATGCATATATTATATCTCAAATGGTTATTTCAAATTTAAATAGTTGAGTGTGCAGCTATTTGAGTTCAATTTTAAATATGTACAAGGAGTACATGCTTAAGATATTAACTGTTGAATTATCACCGAATAATAAAATGCAAATACTATATCATAATAAAAAAAATTGATATTCTACCATAGAATGTCTGAATCCTCCAATTTTTTTAGGGATGGAGGAAATAAAAGCTAACAATACTTTAACTTGAAATTATAAGATTTTTATATTGATTTCTTTACTCATTACAATGCATAAAGAGAAATTATTAGTTATGTGCATTTATAAGTAGTTCATTGTAAAAATTGGCCAATTCTTAAAACATTACTAATATTAGCCAATTAGCTATTTGTAGCAAAAGAAAAGGTCAATTTTTTGCTTTTTTTTGATTGGGTGTTATTAAAATAGATTGGGTACATCTTAAGGAGCTTGAATATCAGTTTTGGGATGATTTTGTGAAGTTTTGAGGTGGTTTGAATTGAATATTCGAAGTAAAAACTGAATATAAAGAAAATGATATGTGTATCACACTGTGTATCATTTGTATATCACATATGTATCATATTTGTATCAATTGTGTATCACATGTATATATGTGTGTGAGATACATGCGTGATACATGTGTCGCAGAAGAATTTTTTGAACTCGATTTAATTATAAATTTTGATACAAAATCAGTTCAAATCACCTCCAATCTTCCTCAAATTTCGTATATTGACTTATCTATATGTTTTCAATGAATTTCAATTATACACATTGAAAAAGTTCCTTTTTGCTTAGATTTTTAGAATATTGTATATATATTTTTTGTATTTCATCACCTTATTTACTTCCTCATCCATGAAATTGCCTTTCGATCTTCCATCTAATGTTGCTAATCACGCTGCTAGAAACATGTCTTCAAAAACCATATCCAAACATGTAATTCTTACATATTAGTATGAAAGAAAAAGGAAAAACTAGGAGAAAGACTTATAAATTCAGTCCAGGAGCTTTTTTTTTCCTTTCACTTCAGGCAGAGGCAGATCAAGGATTTGAAGCTTGAGTTCTAAATTAATAATTTATACATGTTAAATAAATTTTATCAAACAAAGACACGATTTGAACCAAAACTATTGACTTCAGATGAACCCATAACTCGCTCTCTACGTCCGGCCCCGGCTACAGAGAACGTTTGAATATAGTAATCATCTCTCTAATCCATTCTTATTGAAAATGCGTACATGGAATGTGATGTTCCCATCATATTGAAAAAGTAGGAAATCACCTTCCTCCAATTGTTGCTCTTTTGCAAATTTGTTCCACCCACCTGCATTGAAGAACAGCCCTTCTTCATCCTCTCTTAATTTCATGTTCCAATATTTGCCAAATTTCCCTTTTAGAATTGTTGTTTCTGTTGCTTCTTTTGTTATATACTTCACAAATTGTGGTGGAATTCTCTACAACACAGGGGAAAGAAAAAGAATTCATAATCCGATATTTTTAAGTTTTTAGATGAAATGGTTCGTACAATTTAATTTATAAATAAAAGTGTTCCCCACCTTATTTTCACATGTGTAACCCATGAGTAAGATCAAACAAGCACGTGAGAAGCGAGTCATATGGATCTAAAATAACAAAAGTATTTACCCTCTAACAATTTAAATTTATGAGTAGGTTTGTAGAACCAACATAAATAAATAAATAAATAAAGTCAAATTTATGAGGTTTTGGACTTAAAACAAGATTATAAATCTCTTTATCAACCAGATCTCCTAAAATCAAGTAATATATGTAAAAACGAGAAGAAGATTTAATAGCAAGTATTCTTTATTAAAGGATCCAAATTTACCAGTTCTTCAACGTGAGGATCGAAAATAACCTTGTAAAAGCAAGGGCTATCATCCCTAGGAATGATAGTGCTACTACTTTTTCTCACCATTTCCTCTGCCTCTTTTTAATTCTAGTGGGTGAACTTTAAGGTGACAAATAACTTATTAAAATTCACCTTTTAATAGCATTGTGTACCTTTGACTATAGCTTCAATTGGGATTGATAAAATTTGCTTATTTAGTAATGAAATTAACTATAGCTTCAATTGGGATTGATAAAATTTGCTTATTTAGTAACGAAATTAACTACTCCCTCCGGTTCAGAGTAAGTGAACAATTTTGCCTTTTTATTTTAATCTAAAATAAATGTCAATTTATATAATTAAGAAAAAATTCAATTTATTTTTTGAAAATTACTCTTATGTACGTATCCCTAAAAAGTCTTTTACTCCTCACATTAACTATGCTGCAATATTTAATTAAGGATAATTTAGTTACACTAACTATTTTTGTCCAGAATTTTATATTTCCTTAATGGGTGTGCCTAAGACAAATTATTCACTTATTGTGGACCGGGGGGCATTTATGGACCAGATTTCATACAAATGCTTTCTAGATTTCATCATTTAATACAGGATTGCTTTTTCAACCTCCTCATTTTATTCTCCTACTAGTAAATTAATCCGAGGTCATGCTATTCCAAAAAAATCTTATTATATATACACGATAAACTTATTAATCTTTGAATATAAATATGTTAAAGATTCTTAGTAGTTTTCGAATCCAAATAGATTAAAATTTAATTTCAAATTTTATTATTAAAGGTCGTGAAGGCATTATCAATTTACAAATTGTAATTTTAATCGAGATAAAGCAGTATTCGTATACTCAAACAAACATTAGTTCTAAATATTGATTAAATTTATATATAAATAATTTTACCAGAATTATTAGAATTTGTAAATGTAAGTTCATATTGATCTTACTAAATTATGTGGTCGAGAAACAATCTTATTATTAGTACATATGGATTATTTAGGACCAATGACCCTTATATCTTTAAATTGTTTATTTTAAGCAGTAGTTTTTGACAATCAAACGATATAATTGTTCCCTTGCAGTAACTATTGTGTCTTTTATCTCCTCCATATTCTTTAACAATGATTGTATCCCCTACGCTTTGATGAATTTTCCTTCTAAAATTTGGGTGATCTTTCTCTCTCTTGTATTTGATCCCTCAGTTTTTGATTTATATATATGTCAATAACAAATGGTAGTTAATCTTCCAAACAAAAGTACACATGGGCCTTATTATTTTTGAACTTGTAGGTTATAAATGTTACGTCATGATACAATGCTTATAGCTAGGTTAAATAAAATTTATTTCTATTGTAATATTAGATTTTAAGTTGCATTTCAAGCATTGAAATATTGTATGTATATTATTAAAAATATATGATATTTACATTTATATTTCCACTTCCTTCCCTCTCAATATTCTATTATTTATTCGGTATTTTTAGATTTATTCTTTTTTTTTGCCTATTTTTTCTCTTTTCTTTTCCTCTTTTTCTGTTTAAATGTAATTCTCTGTCTTCTTCTTCATCCTGCAATCTGCCAACTCATCCTTCCCATTCGTCTCTTATCATCACAACAAATCTATTCTTTACTTCGAAAAAAGATTCAAACATTTGTACATTTTACTTAATGACTCCTTATAGGGTCATACAATTTTAATACTCCACACCTTTATAAGTTAAAGAGTAGAAAAAAAACTGAAATTTCATGTCGAGCACCATCCACACGCTTCACAAATAGAACTTCAAAGGAGATACTCCGAGCTTTTGATCTTTGATCTCTTGAGTTCCTTGGAGAAATAAGAATTAGTTCTTAATTTGTTAGATTTTTTAACAATTCCCGTTGACAAAAAAGGGTCAAATCTATTGATGTATTCTTACTTTTTTTTTTGTCCGGACTAATAAGGTTGTAAAATGAGAATCGTTTCATCCAATTCCACTTTATTTATTTTTTTAAATCATTAACCTAATATTTATTCACTCTAAAATAAATTAGGAAGTGTAATACATATCCTCTAAAAGCTTTATACATGAATGTAATCAAGATTTTGATGTTTCAATTTACCAGAGGCAATTACGCTCCTTTTGCAATGATCAGTCTGGAACTATATTCACGTAAAAACTTCTACATTTACTGACCATTAGAACATGGATCTCCTTTGTAACTTATATATACACATGTATACGGTAGAAATTGGGGCTACTCGATTCCACTATTTGATCGAGATAGGAATGTTACGTCGAAGAGCTAGGACGTTGAGTCCAAAATCGATGCCTCTTTGCAGACTGAGGTCGACATTAATCGAGGCCAGAAAGAGACAGACTCCGAGTAACATCGGCATAGCTTTATAATGAAAAGGGCGAGATATCCGCGATTGGTCGAGGATCGTGGTGTAAATCTCGGAACGGATCAATTTATGGCAGTTAATCAGTTGTTAATATGACTTCCTACTATAATTAGAAGTGCACCTTAATTAGGACTCATCTATTATATAAAGAGGAATTCCATTCATTTGTAAGGATCATTGTTGCTTACTGAGAAAAATTATATACACTCGTTATTTTCATGCTACCTATCTCACTTACTATTCATCAGAGTTGATTTACTGATTTATTGTTCTTAATATACCACCTCGAGACTATCTCAAATCGAGGTCGAGGCTTTGCTTACACACTGATTTAATTTATTTTATTGCCTAATTCATCTGTTTATTTTCTCGTTTATCAATTGGTATTGGACGAAATCACATATTCTTAAAACTACAGTATAAGTTTAATTGTTATCCGAATTTTAGGGTAAACAGTTTGGCACCCGCCGTGGGGCTAAGGATAATGGTGATTATTCAATATTGATTCTGATAAAACACACTATTTTACACTTGTTTCTTGTCAAGTATTTTTACTTTCGGGTTAAAACGTGTCAAACTCACAAAACACACCCACACATGGTGACAATGGCCTCAGATTTCATGGGAAAAATTACAATGTAATTGCTCCAGGGGTTGAGATGCCACAAGCAGATCTTGGGGAGCACCGGTTGTAAACGCAGTCGACGTAAGTTCGCGCATTGCTTTGAATGAGAATCTAGGTGCAGACCCCGAAGGGAGTGTATGTAGAGAAGGCCGATCTGGTGACCAAGGCGCACAGGGCGGAGGAGACGGAGGAGTCAGACTCCAGGTAATATTCGAAATGCTGCAGGTTCAGCAGTTCGCTATTGCACAACTGCAAAATCAACATAGAGCCCCGAGTGGGGTTGAACCGGAGGCCACTCACCGTACTGAGCCCATACCGGAGAGGTCAAATAATAACGAGTCGGGGACCGATCCTGAAGTAATGAAAATGCTCGAGGAACTCATCAAATGAATTGAGTCAGGATAGAATAAAATTGAAGCTAATGATAAGAAAGTGGAAACATACAACTATCGAGTTGATCAAATATCAGGAGCACCACCGATCTTGAAAGGAATGGACTCGAAGAAATTTGTACAGAAGTTGTTTCCTCCAAGTGCGGCTCCGAAACCCATTCCAAAGAAGTTTCATATGCCGGATATACCTAAGTACAATGAGACCACCGATCCCAACGAGCATGTCACCTCCTACACATGCGCCATCAAGGGTAACGACTTGGAAGATAATGAGATCGAGTCTGTTTTATTGAAGAAGTTCGGAGAGACTATCGAAGGGGGCCATGATTTGGTACCACAATCTGCCTTCAAACTCCATTGACTTATTTTCCATGTTTGCAGACTCTTTCGTAAAGGCACGTGTCGGGGCCATAAATGTTGCGACAAGGAAATCAGACATATTCAAAGTAAAACAGAAGGATAATGAGATGCTGAGGGAGTTCGTGTCCCGATTTCAAATGGAACGCATGGAGTTGCCACCGGTCACAGATGATTGGGCCGTTCAAGCTTTCACTCAGGGGTTTAATGAACGAAGTTTGATAGCATCACGTCGCCTGAAGAAAAATTTGATCGAATATCCGGTGGTGACTTGGGCCGATGTACATAATCGTTACCAATCGAAGATTAGAGTCGAGGATGACCAACTAAGAACTCCTTCCGGTTCGGTGTATCCAAATAGATCCGCATTTAAAAATCAGAGGGACGTCGACAAGGAGCCTCGGTCGAACAAAGACCGATATCAATTGTACATCGCAGATCGCAGGAACAATGGCCCGGGACGCAATTCCGCCCTGAATGATCAAAGAAGTGATCGAGGACAAAATTCTCGGGGACTTATGAGCAAAAGTGGGTTTCATAAGTACACCGATCCTACAGAGGCACCTCAGTTGTCAGAATAAAATTTTAGTGTTGACGCATCGGGCATTGTATCGGCAATTGGAAGAATCAAAGATACTAGATGACCCAGACCCATACAGACTGATCATTCCTAAAGAAACCCCAACTTGATGTGTAAATATCATGGCACACATGGTCACTTTACCGAAGATTGCAGGCAATTAAGGTAACTCCTATTCAACGAGGGCCACCTTCGAGAGTTCCTAAGTGATCGAGCCAAGAATCATTTTAGAGAAAAGGATACCAACAGGAAAATTAAACAGGAGGAGCTGCAACATGTAATCCATATGATCGTGGTCGATATTCCCCAAGGACCCCATATTCAAACTGTCACGACCCGAATTACCCTCCGAACGGTCTTGCGACGACACCTAATCTCTACGACTAGGTAAGCCTAAATTTTTGCGTAAATTAAGACAAAACAATAATAGAAACTGTAAAGAAGAAGCAATACTATAAATTTTTTCCGCTCGACATTTACAGCTTTTACTTACCCAAAACCTGGAACGTCACAAAGTCACAAACTCTGAACTTCTGTAGCTCTATACAAAGGAATAAGGAAAATGTATCTATATATCTCATATATCTATACTGGAGTGGAAGGGGACTCATGAGATTATGCGGACGCGGCAGAATTACCTCGCGGTCTCCTGAACAGCTACTAGGGTACTCCTAGCCACAATGTTGTGTGCTGGTACCGGGATCTGCACATGGGAAAAACATGCGCAGGAAAGGGCGTGAGTACTCCACATTCGGTACTCAGTAAGTGCCAAGCCTAACCCTAGTCCAGTATTGACGAGGTCAGGTTGAGGCTCTACTGAGTTTTAAAACAAGTCAGTTATAAATTTAAACAGTGAAATATAAACAAGCAATGATAAATAGGATTAATAGAAACTGGAAGAATTAATAACAGAAAGAGAGCCCTCGACTCAGCACAACATATATCTTAACAGTAAATATGCAATGCAGTACAAGGGAAAGATCCCGGATCTCAGTCTGTAGTCCCAATTTAAATATGCTACGCAGTACAGGGGGAAAGCTCTCGGATCTCCGTCCGTAGTCCCAATTTAAATATGCAATACAATACAGGGGGAAAGCTCCCGGATCTCGGTCCATAGTCCCAATTTAAATATGCAATGCAGTACAGGGAGAAAGCTCCCGGATCTCGGTCCGTAGTCCCAATTTAAATATGCAATGCAGAAGTATGTCGGATACGGCTTAATTAAACAGTTCAGGAAAAACAACAGGCATGAATAAAGTAAAACTACCTAAGCATGGTGCAACTAGTAACAAATAAGAGGAAATCAAGTAAGGACAGGTAGGCATGCTTATTCTTAAGCTAACTACTCAGTTAAGACAGGAAACAGTAATATAGGAATGGAAATGAGTGATGCCATGGAAGGAAAAATGGAATTTTAGGAACAATGACCCGTGTACGCACTCGTCACCTCACGTACTCGGCGTCCACCTAACAAAATCAGTATAAAAATGCCTAAGGGGAAGTCCCCGACACAAATTTAGGCAAGCCACTTACCTTGACTGCGCTAATCAACTCAATACCATGCTCTTGCCATGAGTATCCAACTCCGGGTGGCCCAAATCTAGGCAATTCGATTGCATAGTGTAAATATCATTTCAAGGAAACAAAATAACTAATAAGTTCGAAGCTAATACGCGAAATAGGATATTCGCCCAAAACGTCCCCCGGGACCACGTCTCGGAAACGGATAAAAATTACAAATTCCGAACACCCATTCACTCACGAACTCACTCGAACAAGAATCATCAAAATCCGACGTCTAAATCTCCCCAAATCCTCATATTTCTACTTGGGGAAGTTTCATCCCAATTTCATGGGTTTTCATCCAAATTCATTGATTATATTGAGGAAATTGATAGAGATTAATGGTATACAAGTGAATTAAGATTAGGACACGTTACCTATGAATCTTCTCTTCGAAACCCACTGAAAATCGCTAAAAATCGAGCTCTAAATCATTTGGAGTTATGAATTTCAAACCCTCGAAATTTTCTATAAACAGTCCAGAGATACCGCACCTGCGACTCTTGGCCCGCACCTCCGGAAAATCCATCGCAGGTGCGGAAAGTCACTTAACAGGGCTGGGGCCTCACCTGCGGTCACTTGGCCGCATCTGCGAGCCCCAGCTCCGCACCTGCGGTTCCCCGTACCGCAGGTGCGGAACCCTAGAACCAGCAATGGTTCAGCTGTGTTCCAAGTTCCAAAATCACCCGTTGAGCCTCCTAAACACCCTCGAGACCCTCGGGACCTCAATCAAACTTAACAACCAGTCCTAGTACTTCATTCAAACTTAGTCGAGCCTTCAAAACACATATCATAACATTAAAATCATCAATTATGCATGGATTCAAGCCTAAGAACTTATGAAATTTCCAAAATTCACATCCGATACCGAAACACGTCAAAACTTATCCGAATGACCTCAAATTTTGCACACATGTCATAAATGACATTAAGGACTTGTCATCTCTTTCGGAATTCCATTCCGAGTCCGATATCAAAATTTCACCAGTCGGCCGAAATCGCCGAAATTCTAACTTTCGCCAATTCAAGCCTAAATCTACAACTGAACTCGAAAACACATTCCGAATACGCTCCTAAACCCGTAATTACCCAACGGAGCTAACGGAGTCAATGAAATTCCATTCCGGATCCGTCTTCACACAACTCTAGCTACGGCCTGATTTCAAAGGCTAAAATCCACATTTAAAGACTATGTGTCCAAAATCACTCCGAATTTTACTACTCAATAATCTGACAAGTTTCAATAACATAAATAGACATGGGAGAAGCAGTTATTAGGGGATCGGGACGCTAACTCTCAAAATGACCGACCGGGTCGTTACATTCTCCCTTTCTTAAGAAAATCATTCGTCCTCGAACAAGTATAGAAACATACCTGAAGCTGTGAAAAGATGAGGGTACTGACTCCAGATATCCTGCTCGGTCTCCCAAGTCGCCTCCTCGACCGGATGACCCCTCCACTAAACCTTGACTGAGGTAATATTCTTTGACTTGAGCCTTCTGACCTGTCTGTCCAATATAGCTACAGGCTCCTCAACATATGATAGATCCTTGTCCAACTGGACTAAGCTGAAATCCAAAACATGAGTCGGATCACCGTGATACTTCCAGAGCATGGAAACGTGGAATACCAGATGAACTCCTGCTAGGTTGGGAGGCAAAGCCAACTCATAAGCAACCTCCCCAACTCGCTGCAACACCTCAAAAGGACCAATGGACCTCGGACTCAGCTTAACCTTCCTCCCGAATCTCATGACGCCCTTCATTACCCGAAGCAAAACCTGATCACCAGCCATAAATGCCAAGTCACAAACCTTCCGGTCCACATAACTCTTCTGCCTGTACTGAGCTGTGCGAAGTCTCTCCTGAATCACCTTCACCTTGTCCAGGGCATCCTGAACCAACTCTGTACCCAACAATTGGGCCTCGCCCGGCTCAAACCATCCCACTGGAGACCTGCACCGCCTACCATACAAAGCCTCATACAACGCCATCTGAATGTTGGTAGTTATTATTATAAGCAAACTCTGCAAGAGGCAAGTATCGATCCCATGACCCTCCGAAATCTATCACAAATGCACGGAGCATATCCTCGAGAATCTGAATCGTGCGCTCAGACTGCCCGTCTGTCTGAGGGTGAAAAGATGTACTCAACTCTACCCTGGTGCCTAACTCCTGTTGAACGGATCTCCAGAACCCTGAAGTGAACTGTGTACCTCCTGTCTGAAATGATAGATACTGGGATACCGTGGAGGCGAACAATCTCTCTGATATAAATCTCAGCCAACCTCTCAGATGAATATGTAGTCAGCACTGGAACAAAATGGGCTGATTTGGTCAGCCGATCCGCAATCACCCAAATAACATCATGCTTTCTAAAAGTCCGAGGAAGTCCAAACACAAAGTCCATAGTGATCCGCTCCCACTTCCACTCTGGAAGCTCAATCTGCTGAAGGAACCCTCCCGGTCTCTGATGCTCACATTGACTTGCTGACAGTTGAGGCATTTGGATACAAAATCCACTATATCCTTCTTCATCCTTCTCCACCAATAGTGTTGTCTCAGATCTTGGTACATCTTCACGGTACCCGGATGGATGGAATACCGCGAAATATGGGCCTCCTCAAGAATCAACTCCCGAAGCCCATCCACATTTGGCACACAGATACGACCATGCATCCTCATCACGCCATCATCACCTATAGTCATGTCCCTCCCTGTCCTGAAGAACCGGAAGGTGGGGATCATCATACTGGCGCTCTCTGATGCGGTCATAAAGAGAAGACCGAGCAACCACACAAGCTAAAACCCGACAAGGCTCAGAAAGATTCAATCTCACGAACTGACTGGCTAAGGACTGAACATCTAAGTCTAGAGGCTTCTCAGCTGCATGAAGATATGCCAAACTCCCCAAACTCTCTGCCCGACGACTCAAGGCGTCGGCCACCACATTGGACTTTACCGGATGGTATAGTATAGTGATGTCATAGTCCTTTAGCAACTCCAACCACCTATGCTGGCGCAAATTGAGATCCTTCTGCCTGAATATGTGCTGCAAACTCCGGTGATCCGTGAATATCTCACAGGGAACACCATATAAATAATGACGCCATATCTTCAGGGCGTGAACAATCGCTGCCAACTCGAGATCATGAACTGGATAATTTTTCTCATGAACCTTCAATTGTCTGTACGCGTAGGCAATCACCCTACCGTCCTGCATCAACACCGCTCCCAGGCCAATCCTCGAAGCATCATAAGACTGTATAGGACCCTGAACCTGTAGGCAATACCAACACAGAAGTTGTAGTCAGGACTTTCTTAAGCTTCTGAAATCTCTCCTCGCACTCCTCAGTCCATATGAAAAGGGCACCCTTCTGGGTCATTCTGGTCATGGGCGTTGAAATGTATGAAAATCTCTCCACAAAACGGCGATAATACCCAGCCAAATCGAGGAAACAACATATCTCAGTAGCTGAAGACGGTCTAGTCCAACTCTGCACCGCCTCTACCTTCTTCAGGTCTATCTTGATCCTATCCGAAGATACCACATGGCCTAGGAATGCCACAAAATCAAGCCAAAAATCACACTTAGAAAATTTGGCATACAACTCCTTTTCTCTCAAAGTCTGAAGCACGGTCCTCAAGTGCTGCTCATGATCCTCCTGGGATCGAGAATACACCAGAATGTCATCAATGAACACGGTGATGAAAATATCAAGATAAGGCCGAAATACGTTGTGCATCAGGTGCATGAAGGCTGTTGGGGCATTGGTCAACCCAAATGACATAACAAGGAACTCATAGTGGTCATATTTGGTCCTAAAGGCAGTCTTCTGGATATCCGACTCCCGAATCTTCAACTGATGATAACCCGAACACATATAAATCTTGGAGAACACCCTAGCACCCTGTAACTGGTCAAACAGATCATCAATGTGAGGTAATGGCTACCTGTTCTTCACGGTCACCTTATTCAGCTGTCGGTAGTCAATACACATATGCATCGAACCATTCTTTTTTATTCACAAACAACACCGGAGCACCCCAAGGTGATACACTGGGCCTGATGAAACCTTTGTCAAGCAACTCCTGCAACTGCTCTTTCAACTCCTTCAACTCAGGAGGAGCCATGCGATAGAGAGAAATGGAAATGGGCTGAGTGCCCGGCCACAAGTCAATGCCGAAATCAATGTCTCTATCGGGCGACATACCCAGAAGATCAACTGGAAATACATCAGGATAAACCCTGACAACTGGAACTGACTCAACTGTAGGGGTCTCAACACTAACATCTCTCACATAAGCCAAATACGCATCACACCCCTTCTCGACCATCTGTTGAGCCTTAAGAAAAGAAATAACTCTGCGGGGAGTATACTCTAAGGAACCTCTCCATTATAACCTCGGCAATCCAGGCATAGCCAGTGTCACGGTCTTGGCGTGACAATGAAGAATAGCATAGTAGGGAGACATCCAGTCCATCCCAAAATAACATCGAAATCTACCATGCTGAGTAATAGTAAGTTAGAGTTGGTCTCAAAACCACTAAATACAATCAAGCACGACCGATATACGCGGTACAAAACAAGAGAATCTCCCGCAAGAGTAGAAACATATACGGGGGAACTCAAAGAATCCCGAGATATCCCCAAATGTGAAGCAAAGTAAGAAGATACATATAAGTACGTAGAACCTGGATCAAATAACACTGATGCATCCCTATGACAAATAGGGACAATACCTGTGATGACCGAATCTGAAGAAATGGCCTTTGAGCGAGCTGGGAGAACATAATATCTGGCCTAGCCTCCTGATAACGCTCAACTATGTCTAATAAAAGACTAAACGGGAGTTGCAAATATAATCCGAGGTATTATGCCCAGAGCCGTTCCCACAGGGAATTTACGTATCAATCAAGTCTTTAGAATACGCAACTTTTACTCAATCAATTC
>MDKI01179099.1:0-52746 GCA_005239505.1 Nicotiana paniculata
CCCCACCCCACACTTAAGCCATGCATAGTCCCCGATGCATATAAATTTAAAATAGAGTAAGGTATAAAGAAAGAACTCCCTGCTAATCAGATGCTGCCTCCTCAGGGTGCCCACCAGCTGCAGCAATGGGCTCATCATCATAACCCAAGGGCACCAAGGCCATTGGTCCAGTAACATCATCATTGTCCTCATCGTCTAATCCTTTATGAGTGTGTTCATCCTCAGACAGATGAATGGGACTGCCTGGTGCTATACCCAACATCTCCTTCAAAGAACTGGAGAGATCATTCCGCAAGTGCTGGCGCTCCTCCTCTGACACCCCTAGCCTGCTCATGATAACATTGAGGGTGTTGTAAAGATACCTATTGTAATTTTCATCCCTCTCATTCCTAGAAGCTTGGGTGAGCTTGGACGTGGACTCTAGCAAAGAGGTGATGTCCAACACTGCTGTGGGCGCCTCCACCACATCATCATAGCCAGGGTACTCCGGTACCCCGCAAGATAGCAAGTATTGAGTCAGAATATTCCCAAAGAAGAACCTCTTGATCCTCCCTCCAAAACGGGTTCTGGCCATCTCTCCAAGCATGATCTCACCCACATTTAAGGGCCGCCCAGTCATCAAGAAGTAGATCACACACACTCGAGCTCGAGTGCACTCACTATTATGTTCAACGGGCATTAATCTTGCTTGCACAAGGTTTTTCCAAACCTTGGCCGTTTTGTTGAAGTCGAAACGGATCATCTCAAGGTGTGAATTCACTTTAGTCCGGGTCCATTTTGCATTTGAATCGATGCCACAAAGTGTGTGACGTATTTCTTGGTAGTTGGGACTCTTAACAAACTTGTGCAACTGCCGGGGATTTGGACTATCAAATCCCAAGAAGTTACACAATGCTTCCCTATCCATAGGGATTTCCTTTCCTCGGATCCATGACTTGTCATGCCCCATATTCCAATTAGCGTATAATTCTCTCACCATGCTTAGATTTGTCGGGCCCGGACATTCAAGGAATTTATTCATCTTCTTTTCGATCAATATAGCAAGCACGTCGGGGAAGTTGCGTTCCAAAGCCTTCACATTTATCCCATCTCCGACACATATCTCCCATACGGCACAAAGGTATCATGCCATTTGATGGCATCTTCCCGAACTAGTTCCACTTGAGGTCGTGGTTGCCTCGTTTACTCGCTTGCAATTTTCTTACCCTTGGCTTGTCGGGAGGAACTCTCTCTTTGCTTGCATTTATTTTGAGGGGGGGTTGTAGAGGAGGAATTCCCCACCCCTTTTCCTTTAGTTGTGACGTCACGAGGCATAGCAACCTACACATGATAAACACAAAGATGAAAATGAATCAAAAGTCTTAAAACCAAAGGTCATCGTGAAAGGCAAGATGACCCCACACTTAAAACCAAAGGTTATGTATAATTAAATCATGATATTGGTCCAACTTTCACCAATGTGTCATCACAAGGCCATAGGTATTCATACTTCCCTATGCCATACAATTAAAGTAATCCACATAGCTGTAACTTAATTATAGTGCAAGCATAACAAAGTCAAACTCTACATTACTACACTAATTTAGTACACTAGTTACTATTTACAAAATATTACAACAAGCTACAATCCCCCCAAGCGCCCCACACTTTTCGCAAACTCATATACAAGTAAACTCGGCTACTTAGACTTCATCGTTGTTCAAATTTAATCTCTTAGGCATTTTAGCAATCACCTTGTGGGCATCAATTTTGCTCTTGAATTTCAACAATGGTGAAGCAAGAGGGCCATCCCAAATTTACATGAAGTAGAGAGAATGTTAGTTTACTACTTCAAACACACATTCACAATCAAATTGTGCATCAATTTCGTGCATATTAAGGCCACCATAATCAACAATATATATCAAAGAACCCTATGGGATTTTTGGGATTGTGGGAAGAGTAGAGATAAAACTACACTAAAACAAATTGCAAAATACAAGAAAAGAAAACAAGAAGAACATACATTTGAGTCTTGAATTTGAATGGAGCAAGAAAGATTGAAGATTGAGAGAGATAGATTGAAAATAAAAGAAAAAAAAATTGAGAAGAAGGAAAAAAACGTGAGGCAGTGGGCGGCTAGCTTGGGGGAAGCGGTTTTAAAGTTTCTAATTTAATAAGGAATGGGCTTGGGTAGTTGGGTATGGGTTAGGTTGTGTGTGTATATGGGTATGTGGGTTTGGGTGTTTTAAATAAATAAATAAACGAGAAAAGAAAAAAAATTAAAAAAAAAATTTACCTGGACCCGCCAGCCCAGCGCCCCACGCTGGGGCTGGCGCTGGAAACATTTTTACTACTGTAAACTGTGACCCAGCCAGCGTGGAGCGCTGGGCAGGGCGCTGACTTCGCAAACAAAAATTCTTTTTTTTTCCAGTAGTATCCTAACACTCAGTACACAAATTATATACACACCACACCATCCCCACCTAATATTTTATACAACTACAAACAAAACAAAAATTTTAATCTACTCTACTTAAAGAAAACAAAAGCTACACTACGAAAGCAATAAAAATTAGGTTGCCTCCCAACAAGCGCCTGATTTATTGTCGCGGCACGACTCAACACATTTTTAAGTCAAGTCCACCGAGGTCTTGTGACGTGCAATGTCACCACCCCAATAATGCTTTATTCTTTGGCCATTTACTAAGAATGTACCACTTGAACTCAAATCACGCAGTTCCACCGCTCCATGAGGCGTTACAATTACCACAACAAAAGGACCTGCCCAACGAGACTTAAGGTTTCCGGGGAAAAGCTTCAACCTTGAACTGAACAAGAGAACTTTCTGACCAGGTTCGAACTCACGATGTTTGATGTGCTTGTCATGCCACCTCTTCATCTTTTCTTTATATAATTTGGCATTTTGGTATGCGTGCAGTCGAAACTCATCAAGCTCGTTGAGCTGCAGCAATCTCTTCTCACCAGTTGAGTCCATATCCATATTTAGCTTTTTGATCGCCCAATAAGCTTTGTGTTCAAGCTCGACGGGCAAGTGACATGCCTTCCCATAAACTAACTTGTACGGAGAGGCACCTATGGGAGTCTTATATGCTGTTCGATATGCCCATAATGCATCATCTAGCTTCCCGACCCAGTCTTTTCTATTCCCACTCACTATTTTATCCAAAATCTGCTTTACCTCTCTGTTAGAAACTTCTACTTGACCACTCGTTTGGGGGTGATAGGCAGTGGAAACCTTGTGCTTAACTCCATACCTTGCAAGAACATTATTCAGCAATTTATTACAAAAGTGAGTTCCTCCGTCACTTATCAACACTCTTGGAGTCCCAAAACGTGTGAAGATGTGCTTCTTTACAAAGCTTACCACTACTTTTGTGTCATTATTAGGAAGAGAAAAGGCCTCTACCCACTTAGATACATAATCTACTGCCACCAAGATGTAATTGTGACCATTAGAATATGGGAACGGTCCCATGAAATCAATCCCCCAAACATCAAAGAGATCAACTGCCAGAATATTTTGCAAAGGCATCTCGTGCTTATTCATGATAGTTCCGGTTCTTTGGCATATGTCACAACTTTTAACAAAGGCATGTGAATCCTTAAATAATTTTGGCCAATAGAAACTTGATTCTAGCACTTTTTGGGCGGTTCTAACCCCACCGTGATGACCTCCGTATGACGAACCATGGCAGTCATGTAGTATTGCATTCATCTCTTCCTCAGGAACACACCTTCGTACCAACTGATCTGCGCACTGCCTATATAAGAATGGCTCATCCTACATGTAGAGCCGCACATCATGTAAGAATCTTCTTCTATTGTCCGGTGTCAACTCTAGTGGTGTTACTCCACTTGCAATAAAATTCACATAATCTGCATACCATGGGGCTTCTCCTGAGGCGACTACTAATAATTGCTCATCGGGAAATGTTTCTTTGATTGACCCTCCTTCAGCTACATGGCTCCGATTTTCAAGCGGGGATAAGTGATCAGCCACTTGATTTTCTATCCCTTTTCAATCTCGGATCTCTAAGACAAATTCTTGCAAGAGGAGGACCCAACGAATAAGCCTTGGCTTGGAATCTTTCTTTTCAAACAAGTACCGTATAGCTGAATGATCTGTGTAGACAATGGCCTTGGTCCCCACTAGATAAGATTTGAACTTGTCAAACGCCCACACCACTGCAATTAACTCTTTTTCAGTAATTGTATAGTTCATCTGGGCTGGATTCATAGTTTTTCTCACATAGTAAATGGAGTGAAAGATTTTATTTCTCCTTTGCCCAAAAACAGCTCCGATTGCTATGTCACTTGCATCGCACATCAACTCAAATGGCTGCTCCCAATCCGGGGCAACAATAATTGTTGAAGTCACTAACCTTCCTTTCAGCTTCTCAAATGCTTTCAGCAGGCATCATCAAACCTGAAGGAGACATCTTTCTCTAGAAGCCTGCACAAAGAAGAAGAAATTTTCAAAAAATCCTTAATGAAACGACGATAAAAACATGCATGGCCCAAGAAACTGTGAATGCCTTTGACGGAAGTCAGTGGGGGAAATATTTCAATCGCTTCCACCTTTACTTTATCCACCTGCAACCCATTTTTGGACACCTTGTGCCTCAGGACTATACCTTCACGTACCATGAAATGGCACTTTTCCCAGTTTAGTACAGGGTTTGTCTCTTCACACCTAGCAACCACCTTATCAAGGTCCGTTAAGTAATTATCAAAAGAATATCCAAACACAGAAAACTCATCCATGAACACTTCTACAAATCTTTCGACCATGTTAGTAAAAATAGCCACCATACACCTTTGAAAAGTCGCAGGTGCATTACAGAGACCAAAGGGCATTCTCTTCAACGCATACATGCCATAAGAACACGTAAATGTGGTTTTCTCTTGGTCCTCCGGGGCTATAGAAAACTGATTATACCCCGAATAACCATCCAGGAAATAGTAGTATTCCTGGCCAGCTAATCTATCAAGCATTTGGTCAATAAAGGGGAGGAGAAAGTGGTCTTTCCGGGTGGCATTGTTCAGTTTTCTATAATCTATGCAAATTCTCTAACCAGTAACAGTTCTTGTAGGAATTAAGTCATTATTTTCATTAACCACCACAGTCATCCCTCCTTTCTTAAGTACACATTGAATGGGGCTTACCCATTTGCTATCCAAGATTGGAAATACAATACCTGCATCAAGCAACTTAATCACTTCTTTTTTACCACCTCTTTCATGATTGGATTTAGTCGGCATTGTTGCTCTACACTTGGCTTGTGTCCTTCCTCCATGAGGATTTTATGCATGCAGAAATCTGGACTAATGCCTTGAATGTCAGGCATCGTCCACCCAATTGCTCGCTTGTGCTCACGTAACACTCTCAGCAGCTTTTCTTCCTGCAATTTAGACAAGTCAGAAGAAACAATAACAGGTAAAGTGTCAGAACTACCTAAATAAGCATATTGAAGGTGAGGGGGTAGAGGTTTAAGCTCCAATTTTGGAGCTTCTTCAATTGACGGCTTTGGAGAATGCCCACTTTACCTGTTAAGAGGCTCAAACGGGTGTGTTCCCTACATGAAAGCACAGGATGCATCTAGGATATGCATCATCTCCTCAAACGTCATCATCAATCATCAAGCTATCGAACAACATGAGTGATTTTTCTAGAGAGTCATCTAGATATACACTCGTGTCAAGAACTTTCTCATCCACCTCTACAACAGATATCATAGAAAGCTCCTCATAGTGGCAGGAAGTTGGATTGCTTTATAGACATTAAAGACTTCTTCCTCGTTGTCCAGCCTCATAATCATTTTTCCCTCTCTCACGTTAATTATTTCATCAATAGTAGCTAAGAGAGGTTGTACCAATATGATTGGAACCTGTTCATCAGCCTCAAAATCTAGAACAATGAAGTCATCTGGGAAGATGAATTTCCCAATCTGCAGCATCACATCTTCAACCACTCCTTCAGGGTAGGCTTTGGACCTATCATCTAATTGCAGCATCACAGTGGTGGGTCTTGGAGCTCCCAGACCCAATTACACATTAGATTTATACTCGCCTCCAAATCACAAAGAGCACGACCCACGTCAATATTACCAATAAGCACGGGGATGGTGAAGCTGCTAGGATCCTTAAGCTTTTGAGGAAGCTTGTTTTGGACCCTTGAAGTGCACTCCTCAGTAAGTGCAACTGTCTCGAACTCAATCAATTTTCTCTTGTGAGCCACTATATCTTTTATGTACTTAGCATACTTTGGAATTTCACCAAGTACATCCACCAATGGAATATTTAATTGAACCTGGCTCAACATAGAAAGAGATTTGTTTAACATGTGATCATCATTCTTTTTCTGCAATCTCCTGGGGAAAGGTGGTGGTGGTCTTTCAGCCTCTGGTGGCTCTAAACTTGGACTATTTTTCTTTGACTCGTGTATTTCCTTAGGGATCAGCTCCCCCTCAGGTATAGGCTTGTCTTTTTTCTTCTTTGGAACTTCCTCTAGTTCCCTCCCATTTCTGAATGTGAATGCATTAACTTGAGGTTTTTCTCTGTATCACTGGGAAGAGCACCTGCAGGTCTAGTAATTTGATTTGCTGCTAACTGTCCCATTTGCCTCTCAAGATTTCTGAAATCGGTCCTGAGCTGTTGATTATCAAGCAACAACTTCTTTAGCAAGTCATTCGTACTCTCTTCTGTTTGTTAGGGTGGCTTCTGAGGCTGATTGAAATTTCCTTGGGGCCTATATTGATTCTGATTCTGTTGATTTCCGCCTCATGAGAAGTTAGGCTCCAATTTGGATTGTAAGTGTTCCCATATTGTTCATGTTGATTCATTGAACCTCTGTTTTGTTGCCCCACATAATATATAGATTTGAGATTCGTTGGGCACATGTCACTCATATGACTGTCACCACATAGTTTGCAGCAAATAGACATCTATTGTACATGTTGCATTTGTTGTGTTTGTTGCATTGTCATTTTGTTCATCTGATTTGCCAGCTTTGCAATATCTTCTCTCATGGCTGAGAAGTCATCGAGCTCAATCAACCCGGCTGCCTTCTGTTTAATTGCTCTTCTTGCGTCCCCCTCTCCTTGCAAATTATGATCATTAGCAGTGAAGTTATTTAGCAAGATTTGAATTTCACGGTATGGCATGTCCATGCAACTACCCCCACAAGATGAATCAAGATTCATTTTGATGTCTCGTCTAGCCCATCAACAAAAGTGTACCCCAATACCTCATCAGTTTGACAATGATGCGGGCAGTCTCTGAGTAGCTTCTTGTATCTTTCCCAATCTTGACGAAGTGTCTCGCCATCCCGTTGTTGGAACCGCAGAATTTGGCTCCTCAATGATTTTGTCTTCTTAGTAGGAAAAAACTTGATTAAGAATTTCCTTGCTAAATCATCCCAAGTGCGGATTGAGTTCTCGATCTCCTTTTGCAACCCTTCCTTAGCTTCCCCATCAAGAAAAAGGGAAATAGTGTCAGCCTGACATAGTCCTTGGAAACGTTCGGATAATTGTAGGTGTCCGTAATTTCCAAGAAATTCTTAATATGCCTCTGCGGGTCTTTATGAGATAGAGCCACATATTGCCATGTGGACTGAATCAGCTGTACCATGTACTATTTGAGTTCAAAATGCCCCGTGATATCAGGCTTCACAATATCCTGAGTCATATTAGCAAGATTGGGCCTTGCAGCTTCTATCTCCGGACGCTCTTCATTACCTGCAATCTCTATTGCCTGTGGTTGACCTACTATGTCCAACACTCTTTCTATTCTCGTTCTAGTTTCGACTTCCTTCCTCACTCTATGAAGTGTTCGTTCAATTTTCGGATTAAAAGGAATGAGGTTGTTTGCGCTTCTACTCCTCCGCATTCAAGAGAAGAGCCTACGTTAACACAAAGACAAACTGAAAATAAAAACTTGAATAAATAAGTAATAAAAGCTTAACTCAGTCAAATAGCCAATTTCTAAGTCCTCGGTAGCGGTGCCAATCATCTCGTTAAAAAAGAACACACCCTTCATGTCTGACCTACAAAAAGAAAAAAAACAACAAAAGAAGAAAAGCACAGAAAAAAGAAGAAAAAATTACCTTCGTGTTAATGCTTCCGAGTGCACAAAAATAGACTCAAATGGCTTGCAAAATACTGCGAATTGATTTATACTCAACAAATACGAGCACACGGGTTTATATAGATGGCAAAAGAGAACATTGGGAAGTCTATTTCTCGATGTGGGAACGAGTACTAGGCGGCAGCAATAATTTAACTTCAACATGGACTTGGATAAATGTCAGACTTCGAAACAGATTCAAATAGGAATGATAAGCTTCAAATCTGTACGAAAAACATGGAATCCTATTTAATAGGGGACAACAAATTCAAGGGAAAGTGTCCAATTCCTTCGTGTATTGTGATAAAGAAATTGACTACTTTGACTTCAATAGCAACTCTAAGACTATTTTCCTTTTTGAAAAGTGCTATGAAGTATGTCAATCTTTCTCAGCAAGATGGTTGCATAGCTACTGATTGACACTTAAGTTCCTAGCCGAAAGCTTACTCTTGTCCCATGGAAATAAGGTATTAATTATCACATGGATAGGCATATTTGGATTATCACATGGATAATCACAGCTACGTTAGCTGCTTAGAAATGATTATTTTCAAGAGTTGTATGGACAAATATATATCCCATTGTATTATATACGCATATAAAGGATATATGTGTATTATGTACATTATACTTCAAAACTTTTCACGGATGTTAGGTGATGTCATACCCCGGCAAGATTTGAAGTAGGGGCATTTGTAGGCATATAAATTTTATTAAAATTAAATCCATAAAATAATTTGGATTATATTTTAAATTTAAGACATATTGGTCCAAAAAAAACTATGGGCTAATATAATTGAACTAATTATATAAGTCTAATATATATGGATTAAATAAATAAGTCTTAATCCATTGGGCTAGCCCATTTAATTGGGCTACAAATGATGAGCCCATTTTATTAGGCCCAAGATATCATCTTCCTAGAGGCCCAGTTTAGTGCCACACGTGAAATGATGTGGCGCGCCAAGTTAGACGGAAGAGCCAATGGGATCGTACCACGTGTCAAAATGACAAGACATGCCAAATCAAATTAAAGGGCCAATGAAACCGCACCACGTGTGCAAGTGACATGTTCTGGCCAATCAAATACGGCCATGTCACACTTCAATTTAATTGGTCGGAAAGAGTTTGTTCTTATCACAACTCTTCCCTCCCACAACTATAAATAGGGGTCTTAATAACCCAGAAAGGGCACCCGAAGTTATAACAAGAAGCAAGAGAGAGCTCGTGGATCAAACATCGCAAATTTCTCTACAACTTTCAAGCTTCAAGAAATCAGGTTCAAGTTCAAGAAATCAAGTTCCAGCTCAAGAACGAAGAACAAATCAAGGTCAAGTTCAAGCAATCAAGCTCAAGCTCAAGAACAAGATCATCGTTCGTGGCGAAAACTACATATTCAAGATCAATCTCAAAGGCCCTTGAATTTATTTATTATTGAAAATAAGAATCAGAGGATTCATAGAGATTGTAACACTCAAACATTTGAAATAAAATACTACGATTGTTGCAATATTTATTGGTCTTGATTTAATTTTCTCAACGCAATTTATTGTCTACAAATTCCGGCACGCCCGGTGGGACAATCTCTACCTCTCATCTCAACTTTTCAATCACCAAAGTTCAAGAACAACGAAGTGGCTTCCAAGAAAATCAACTCCAGTTCAACTTCCGCCAAGGCTGCCAATTTCATGTTCTATGCTGATGTGGAAAACATACTCGAAGTTACCTTTGGAAGCTTTGGACCAGTTACGAGGAGCAAAGCAAGCTCGTTAGGACAACAAGCACCCAAAGTTTCGTCCGCATCTACCCCTGTTTTCGGATCATCATCCACGAAAGGATCAAGATCTTCCACAAATGCACCCGAAAGAGGAAGCGATGTTGCTGAAAAGATCAAGAAAACTCTTGCTCTGCTTGACCTCTACGGATCTAAGCACTTTGCTGTGAAGTAAGATGATGACGCTTCAAGTGATGGATCCTCCCCACTTACACCACATGGCGTGAGACAATCAAGGATTAATCTGCATGAAAATCCATGCTACTCTTCATCGTCCATGACAATCATTCAAGTCATGGTGACAAACACTTCATCTGTGGAGGAGCGGTTGGCAAACTTGACGGAAGCAATCGCTGGCTTGACCAAGTGCATGCAAAATCAAGATGCTAGAATCGACAAGCTAACAGATAGGGTGGGAATCTTGATGGAAGAAGAATCCACCCATGCGCCTAGAAAACTCCCAGAAGTTCAAGAGATTGATCCTCCCTCATGACAAGTTGCATCCACTAAATAAAATTCCAGTCTCTTCAGAAGGGATGATTCCAATCAATCAACTAAAAGAGTTTATTGAAGGAACTATAAAAAACAAATATGAAGTTGCTTCCAAGTCCTCCTTTACCTACGCAAATCCGCACACTTCAAGGATCGATATGTTGAAGATGCCTGGTGGCTATCAACCTCCGAAATTTCAACAGTTTGATGGCAAAGGCAATCCAAAGCAACATGTGGATCACTTCGTTGAGACATGCAACAATGTTAGGACTTATGGATATTACCTCGTCAAACAGTTTTCCCGCTCATGTAAAGGAAATGCTTTTGATTGGTACACGGACCTCGAGGCTGGATCTGTTGATAGTTGGGATCAACTAGAGCAAGAATTCCTCGATCACTTTTGTAGCACGATACGTACTGTCGGTATGATAGAACTCACAAGTACTCGTCAACGGAAGAGAGAACCAGTTATCGGCTTTATCGATAGTTGGAGGAATGCAAGACTCAACTGTAAAGACAGGCTTAGTGAAGCTTCTGGCATAGAGATGTGCATCCAAGGTATGCATTGGGTATTGAGATACATCTTGCAAGGTATCAAGCCTAGCACATTTAAAGAGCTTGTAACTCGTGCCCATGACATGGAATTGAGCGTGGCCTCTGCTAGAAATGAAAGGCTGCCCATCTATGAACCTCGCAAAGTGAAGGACAAGCAAAAAGTCAGAAAATGGAGCAAGTTTGTACCAAGATCTGAAAACAAAGAAGCTATGAATGTCAACACATAACCTATGAAGTTCACGACGAAGGTGAGCAAAAAGCAGAGTATGAAATCCACTTCATTTCAAGATAAGCCAAGTGGAAAGTTAACTCTAAAAGAAATGCAAGAGAAAGAGTACCCATTTCTGGATTCTGATGTGCCAACTACTTTTGAAGAACTCCTCGAGTTAAATCTCATTGAGCTTCCGGAGATGAAGCGACCAAATGAAGCTGGGAAAATTGATGACCCAAATTACTGCAAATATCATCGACTTGTGAACCACCCTCTGGAGAAGTGCTTTCTTCAAGGACAAAGTTATGGGCTTGGCTCGTGAAAAGAAGATCGTGCTTGAAGATGAGAAAGCAAGCGCAAACCAAGTCTCTATCACATTTGGCTCATTCAGTCCAGACAAATTATGTAATTTTAAAGAAAGTAAAGATGAAGAATTACTGGAGAACTACAAAGTTGAAGACGGTCAACCTGAGGACGATGAAGGTTAGACATTGGTGACTCGTCGTAGGCGCCACAAAAGGAGCCCAAGAAAAGGATCTATGGAAAAACCAACAAGGAAAATAATGGTGAAAAGGCCTAGGAAATGGAATCCAGTTAAGCATGAAAATAAAGCGAAAGTGGAGGTGCATCACACTTAAAAGCCACGACATCCGGTGACCTTGGAGGAGTTTACCAAGTTGGTTTCGCACGAAGATTTCCCATGTATTGATGCCTCTTGTTTCCATGCTGACGAAGGGAAAGAAAAGAGTGATGACCTACCGTTGGCACTATCTTCTGAAAAGCTTATCGAGTCCACTCCTCAAGAAGTTAATGCTTGTGAGAAAAAGTCACATTCACAAATGACGATCTTCTGCTAGGTGACACTCCTCATAACCACCCATTGTACCTGGTTGGCTACATGCATGATGAAAGGGTAAATCTAATTTTCATTGATGGAGGATCCTTAGTGAACATTTTTCCAATTCGAACTGTGAAAGAACTTGGTATTCCCATGAACGAACTCTCAGAAAGTCCTGTGATGATCCAAGGATTCAACCAAGGGGGGAAAGAGCCATAGGCGCGATCAGGCTGGGAATCACCATTGAAGATATGCAATCAAGTGCATGGATACATGTGATCGATGCAAAGACTTCATATAACGTCCTACTTGGAAGGCCTTGGATACATGAGAATAAAGTGGTTCCATCTACCTACCATCAATGTTTGAAATACTACGAGGGTGGAGTTGAGAGGAAGATAGTTGCTGATGATGAGCCATTCACCGAGGTAGAGTCACACTTCGCCGATGCAAAGTTCTACTTGAAGAACCGCATTGTGAAGGAGCTAAAAGTTGATGATGGCATGAAAAGCATGAATGAGGAGCCCATAACCAAAAGATCTGAGGTGGCTATAGGTAAATCCAAAGCCGTTACTGAGGAGGTACAACCCAACGTGAATAAATCTCATAGAGGGAATATTGCATCTTATGGTGAGAATTTAAGTCCAAAACTCCAATATGTCCCTAAAAGGAAGAAAGACGAGGGCGAATCATCTAATCTCCAAACCAACACACCAAAGGAGTTAACTCTCTGGTAAAATGAATTCAGGCAGTAAAGTTGTCCTCGAAGCCGCTTGTAGGGTTTGTAACCCAAAATTGTTTGCAGAATGTGGCACTCCCTACAAAGCGAACAGATGAAGGTTTTGATCCGAAAGCTTACAAGCTATTTGCGAAAGCTAGATACAATATCGATGAACCGTCAAAGTTAGGGAATCTTCCATCAAAAGATGCAACGAACCAACCACATGAAGGTTTGAGATACAAGCAATCGTCACCAGTGCGCATTTTAATAAGGAGGGCGAGTAGCAATTATATCACTGTAGAAGACGAATCTGCCGCTTCTAACAGGCTTTCCATCTTTGACAGACTTGGAAAATCAACTGTGAGAACTTCCGTATTTGAGAGATTGGGTCCATTAAAGAAGGGGAATAAGTCCCAGAGAAATTATCGAAATACAAGAACACCTGCTTCGCCCAAAATTCATAAGATCTCTAAAGATTTCCAAAGTTTGGTTCCTTCTAGAATGAAGCGACAAACAAAAGTCATGGTTTCTTGTGATGAAGTACTGAAAGTGAAGCCATACACTGTGGTCTACACTAAAGAACGAGATGACAACAAAGAAAGTGTGGGTTCTCCGTATCATGTCACTGTACTAGGCAAGAACGGTGTTCCATCTTCAATGGAGGATAATGCAGAATTGGAGGATGTTTCACCATGTTATCACATATCCTTCAATGATGGGGACCCTCGAGGAAATGAAGATGAAAAAGATGCTCCGCCGGAAATTGAAGAAGGGGTGAAGGTAACGATTGACGCCTTAAAAGAAGTTAACCTTGGCACTGATGAAGAACCAAGACCCACCTACCTAAGTGCTTTATTAGAATTTGATGAAGAAAGCACTTATATTGTGTTACTCAAGGAGTACAGGGATGTCTTTTCTTGGAGCTACAAAGAGATGTCTGGTTTGGACCCAAAAGTGGCAGTCCATCACCTTGCGGTCAAGAATGGCGCTCGTCCTGTTAAGCAAGCTCAAAGGCGCTTTAGGCCGGACTTGGTTCCCCTGATTGAAACCGAAGTTAACAAACTCATTGAAGATGGATTTATTCGGGAAGTTAAATACCCAACATGGGTTTCAAGTATTGTCCATGTAAGGAAGAAGAATGGCCAGATTCGAGTATGTGTTGACTTCAGGGATCTCAACAATGTGTGTCCCAAAGATGAATTCTCGCTTCCTATTCCAGAGCTGATGATCGATGCTACTACTGGTTACGAGGCAATGTCTTTCATGGACGGTTTGTTGGGCTATAACAAAATTTGCATGGCACCAAAAGATAAAGAGCATACTGCATTCCGTACCCCAAAGGGTATTTATTGATACAAGGTAATGCCTTTTGGCTTGAAGAACGTTGGTGCTACATACCAAAGGGCTATGTAGAATATTTTTGACGATCTTCTCCACAAAAATGTCGAATGTTATGTTGACGAATTGGTGGTAAAATCAAGAGAGAAGGGAGACCACTTGATAGACTTGAGAATGGTATTTGAGTTGCTCCAGAGGTACCAACTTAGGATGAATCCATTGAAATGTGCCTTTGGAGTGACTTCTGGAAAGTTCCTTGGTTTCATTGTCCGACATCGAGGGATCAAAATTGATCAAGCCAAAGTGGATGCCATTTTGAAAATGCCTGAGCCTCGGGATATTCATGAATTGAAAATTCTACAAGGAAAGCTAGCATACCTTAGAAGATTCATCTCGAACCTATCTGGAAGGTGCCAACCACTTAGTCACCTCATAAAGAAAGGCGTTCCTTTCAAGTGGAACCAAGCTTGTAGAAATGCCTTTGAAAGTATCAAAACCTACTTGATGAGGCCTCCAGTTTTAGCAGCTTCTATACCTGGAAAGCCATTGATACTATACATTGCGGTGCAAGAAAGGTCTGTTGGAGCGCTGTTGGCCCAAGAAAATAGTGAGAGGAAAGAAAACTCCCTTTACTACTTAAGCATGATGATGACACCAAACGAGCTGAATTATTCGCCAATTGAAAAGTTGTGTTTGTCGCTAGTCTTCTCAATTCAAAAGTTAAAGCACTACTTTCAAGCTCATGTTGTCCGTCTTGTTTCTAAAGCAAATCCCATCAAGTTCGTGATGTCAAAACCTGTTCTTAGTGATCGAGTAGCGAGATGGTACCTCTAATGTCAACAATTCGAGATTTTGTACATCCCTCAAAAGGCTGTAAAAGGACAAGCATTGGCAGACTTCTTAGCAGATCATCCGATACCTGATGACTGAGAGCTAACTGACGAACTACCTGATGAGGACACAATGGTCGTTGAAGTTAGATCTCCATGGAAGATGTACTTTAATAATGTTGCGCACCATGGGGGAGCTGGTGTTGGCGTAGTATTTGTCACTTCCCAAGGTGAAGTATTGCCCTACTCCTTCATCTTGACACAACTTTATTCCAAAAATGTTGCTGAGTATCAAGCATTAATACTTGGACTTGAAATGGCCGTTGACATGAAACAATTGCAGTTGCAAGTCTTTGGTGACTCCCAGTTAGTATTCAATCAGCTTTTAGGTAGTTACGAGGTCAAGAAGTCTGAACTACGCCCATATCATGATTACGCTAAAAAGTTAATAGGGTGGCTTGGTGATGTGACTATTCATCATGTGCCAAGGAAAGAAAATAAGAAGGCTGATGCTTTAGCTGCCCTAGCTTCATCATTAACCCTGCCTGATCAAGCGCAAGTTACTATCTTCAAAAAATGGGTAGTACCGCCGCCAAATAAGGCTGAAGGTGAAGAAGTGAACTCAAGCATCTTGTCATTTTTTCTGAAGCTGAGAAAGAAGAATGGCGACAACCCATTATCGACTACTTATGCTATGGGATACTTCCAGAAAATCCGAGGAAAAGGACTGAAATCCTTCGTCGTGCACCTCGCTTCCTTTACTACAAGATACTCTATACAGAAGGTCGTTCGACGGAGTACTCTTGCGATGCTTAGGGGAAGAAGAAGCACTCCAAGCTTTGCAAGAGGCACATTCTTGGGTATGTGGGTCGCACCAGTCTAGACTAAAGCTCCACTTCCATATAAAAAGTATAGGATATTATTGGCCAACGATGGTAAAACATTTCTTGGACTACGCTTGAAGGTGCAAGGCTTGTCAATTCCATGCGAATTTTATTCATCAACCTCCTGAAGTGTTGCACCCGACTGTTGCATCCTGGCCTTTTGACGCTTGGGGATTTGATGTTGTTGGACCACTGCCAAAGTCCTCTGATGGGCACCTATACATCTTGGCTGCAACTGACTACTTCTCAAAATGGGCTGAAGTTGTTACTCTTAAGGAGGTAAAGAAGGAAAATGTTGCAAGTTTTATTCGAGTAAACATAATCTATCGCTTTGGCATTCCTCATTACATATTAACGGATAACGGAAAGCCATTCCATAATAGGTTGATGAACAAGGTTTGTGATCTCTTTGGGTTCAAGCAACGTAACTCTTCGATTTACAACGCTGCCGCCAATGGTCTAGCTGAAGCATTCAACAAAACTCTATGCAACTTGCTAAATAAAGTCGTCTCCAAATCCAAACGATATTGGAATGATCGTATGGAAGAAGCTCTATGGGCATATAGGATGACTCACCGGACGCCAAGACAAGCGAGTCCTTATTCACTCGTTTATGGAGTCGAAGACGTATTGCCACTTGAGCGTCAAATACCTTCATTACGACTGGATATTCAAGAAGGGAACACTGATGAAGAAAATGCTCGACTTCGATTAGCAGAGTTGGTGGCTCTTGATGAGAAGAGGTTGGAAGCTCAACAGAGTCTTGAATGTTATCAAGCTCGGTTGTCTCGCACCTTCAATAAAAGAGTTCGCCTGAGGTCCTTTCAAGTAGGAGATCAAGTCCTTGCTATACGAAGACCCATTATTACTTCCCATAAACATGTGGGGAATTTCGCTTCAAAATGGGATGGGCCATATGTCGTACAAGAAGCTTACTCAAGTGGTGTTTACAAGCTGGTTGATGCAGATGGCATGAGAATCAGCCCTATTAATGTCAAGTTTTTGAAGAAGTATTATCCTTGAAGTTGCAACGCTCCTTGACGCATGAGTCTAAACTGCATCTTCCTACACTCCTGGCCCGTATGAGTCTAAATTGTGTACGGACCACCTAAAAAAGTTTTTAAAAAAAAAGAGTCTGCTAGGTTGAAAACCTCGAAATAGGCGACCTAGGAAAAAGTTAGGACACCAAAAAAAAAGAAAATAAAAGTCCGCTAGGTTGAAAATCTCGAAAGAAGCGGCCTAGTCAAAAGTTAGGACATAAAAAAAACAAAACAAAACAAAAATAATCATTTTGAACTACGGTATGACTTGATCCTCTTCACCGAGGTATGTAGGCGGCTCAGAGTTTCATTTTGAGTTCAGTCGCATAAGTCCAAAAGATACATAGTTCCCTAATCGTTGTTCGAATGAAGTACGATGAAATGTAATTTATTCAATCGGCACTTGAAAATCGAGTTGAGATACCATTCTTCTGTTAAAATTTGGATTCCATTCGATTTAAAGGGGGCAAGCCGCTATGGTAAATTGGTGTCTTCAATAAAATGATTAATCTCTTTTAGGAGGTCACCAAGAATTTGCATTGAAGTCTGGGGATTCGCTATACCTTCATGTTCCCCAAACCTTCAAGTTTTTTTGGCGAGCCTTCACGATGTTTCAAATTCAGTGATACTTGAACCAAAGATATTTGGTGAGAATGAAGCTCTTGAATTTCAATATTTGGTAATTAAAAATTTCTTGCGATCTCGAGGCTTCCACATCTAGATACAAAAATTTGGTGAAGTCGCGCTAATTTGGAACTATCGGCATATCAGGATCCAAGGTTTACTTCAAAATATTATCTCAAACTATCCTCAAAGCATCAAATTTTGTATTTTGGATATGTTATAGATTTGGAAGCTAAGTTTCCAATGGACCAAACGGTTTGTGATTTCGACGTCCCTACATCAAAATATTTTTTTTTTTGGGTGAAACTGCGCAAATTTGAAACTATCAATATGTCGGAATTTAAAGTAGATTCAAACTAATATCTGGAACGATAATCAAAGTGTTTGATTCCGAATTTTGAATATGTTTTGAAGTCTAGTTTCCATTAAATTAAACGGTTCATAATTTCGACTTTTCTACACCAAGATATGATTTTTTGGTGAGACTGTGCAGATCTAAAATTTTCTACGTGGTGGAATCTAAAGTTGGTTTCAAAATATTATCTGGGTCGATTCTGAAGGTGTTTGATTCTAATTTTTGGATCTATTTTATATATTGAAGTCTAATTTATGAGAAATCAAACGGTTCATTATTTGAACTCTCCCACGACAAGATATGAATCTTTCGTTACAAGCGCGTAAAACTGAAAATTATGCGACTAAGATAAAAGTTGGACAATGTAAAGCAAAAGAGAAGATGGATATTTAAGCCCTCGAAGTCTCCAAGTTGAATTCTTCAAGTCCGTCAGTCTTCAAGTTGAAATCTTCAAGTTTGTCGGTCTTCAAGTTGAGATCTTCACGTTCGTCACTCTTCAAGTTGAAATATTTAAGCCCTCCAAGTCTCCAAGTTGAAGTCTTCAAGTCCGTCGGTCTTCAAGTTTCAGTCTTCAAATTCGTCCATCTTAAAGTTGAAATATTTAAACTATCCCAAGTCTACAAGTCCGTCGGTCTTCAAGTTTCAGTCTTCAAATTCGCCGATCTTAAAGTAGAATTGTTTAAGCCCTCCAAATCTTCGAGTTGAAGTCTGCAAAGACCGCTAAATCTTCAAAGTTTTCCAAGCGTTCAATTCGATGTCATCTTCGAGTTGAAGCTTTATAATTTTCCAATCTTAAGGTGGACATATGATTCCCTTTTCACATTAAGTTGGCCTCTTCGTGGGTTTGTCCTTAAAAGGAACTATAACTTTCCAATCTTAAGGTGGACATATGATTCCCTTTTCACATTAAGTTGGCCTCTTCGTGGGTTTGTCCTTAAAAGGAACTATAACTTTCCAATCTTAAGGTGGACATATGAGTCCCTATGCATCTTAAGTTGGCCTCTCCGATAGTCGGGTCATTTTGAGAGTAATCTCTCCGGTAGTCGGGCCACATTGAGAGTAATCTCTCTGGTAGTCGGGCCATTTTGAGAGTAATCTCTCCGGTAGTCGAGCCACATTGAGAGTAATCTCTCCGATAGTCGGCTCATTTTGAGAGTAATATCTCCGGTAGTCGAGTCACACTGAGAGTAATCTCTCCGATAGTCGGTTCATTTTGAGAGTAATCTCTCCGATAGTCGAGCCACATTGAGAGTAATCTCTTCGATAGTCGGGCCACATTGAGAGTAATCTTTCCGGTAGTCGCGCCATATTAAGAGTAATCTCTCCGATAGTCGGGCCATAAGAGTAATCTCTCCAATATTCGGGCAGGGATGAGTACCCATCCCCTCACACCCTAAGATTGTCCTCTTCATTGATGGATCATCTCGTTAAACAAGAACACACCCTTCTTGTTTGACCTACAAAAGGAAAAAAAAAAGACAACAAAAGAAGAAAAGCACAAAAAAAAAAAATTACATTCCCGTTAATGCTTCCGAGTCCACAAAAATAGGCTCAAATGGCTTGCAAAATACTGCGAATTGATTGATACTCAACAAATAAGAGCACACGGATTTATATAGATGGCGAAAGAGAACATTGGAAAGTCTATTTATCGATGTGGGAACGAGTACTAGGCGGCAGCAATAATTTAACTTCAACATGGACTTGGATAAATGTCAGACTTCGAAACAGATTCAAATAGGAAAATAAGCTTCAAATCTGTACGAAAAACATGGAATCCTATTTAATAGGGGCTAACAAATTCAAGGGAAAGTGTCCAATTCCTTCGTGTACTGTGTTAAAGAAATTGAGTACTTTGACTTCAATAACAACTCTAAGACTATTTTCCTTTTCGAAAAGTGCTATGAAGTATGTCAATCTTTCTCAGCAAGATGGTTGCATAGCTAATACACTTAAGTTCCTAGACCGAAAGCTTACCCTTGTCCCATGAAAAAAGGTATTAATAATCACATGGATAGGCATATTTGGATTATCACATGGATAATCACAGCTACGTTAGCTGCTTAGAAATGATTATTTTCAAGAGGTGTATGGACAAATATATATCTCATTGTATTATATACGCTTTTAAAGGATATATGTGCATTATGTACGTTATACTTCAAAACTTGTCACGGATGTTAGGTGATGTCATACCCCGGCAAGATTTGAAGTAGGGGCATTTGTAGGCATATAAATTTTATTAAACTTAAATCTATAAAATAATTTGAATTATATTTTATATTTAAGATATATTAGTCCAAATAAATACTATCGGCTAATATAATTGAACTAATTATATACGTCTAATATATATGGATTAAATCTTAATTCATTGGGCTAGCCCATTTAATTGGGCCACAAATGATAGAGCCCATTTTATTAGGCCCAAGATATCATCTTCCTAGAGGCCCAGTTTAGTGTCACACGTGAAATGACGTGGCATGCCAAGTTAGACAAAAGAGCCAATGAGATCGTAACACGTGTCAAAATGACAAGACACTCCAAGTCAAATTAAAGGGCCAATGAAATCGCACGTGTGCAAGTGACATGTTCTGGCCTATCAAATGCGGTCATGTCACACTTTAATTTGATTGGTCGGAAAGAGTTTATTCTTATGACAATTCTTCCCTCCCACAACTATAAATAGGGGTCTTCATAACCCAGAAAGGGCACCAGAAGTTATAACAAGAAGCAAGAGAGAGCTCGTGGATCAAACGTCGCAAATTTCTCTACAAGTTTCAAGTTTCAAGCAATCAAGTTCAAGTTCAAGAAATCAAGTTCCAGCTCAAGAACGAAGAATAAATCAGGGTCAAGTTCAAGCAATCAAGCTCAAGCTCAAGAACAAGATCATCGTTCGTGGCGACAACTACATATGCAAGATCAAGCTCAAAGGCTCTTGAATTTATTTATTATTGAAAATAAGCATCAGAGGATTCATAGAGATTGTAACACTCAAACATTTGAAATAAAATACTATGATTGTTGCAATATTTTTCGACCTTGATTTAATTTTTTCGACGCAATTTATTATCTACAATCATGTCCAACCACAAACCATGATAAAAATAAACCTAATCTACTATGCTCCATTTTCAAATAATAAACAGTCACAATAAACGAAACAACAGCCTCAGTCGATTTCTCTATTTTTTCATCCTCTTTCAACTTCTCTTTCAGCAATTTTTCCTTCAATTGATCATCTCTTTGTTCTTGAGCTTCTTTCAAGAGCGATTTAAGTAGATCCATGTCTTCAGCTGCTTTGATCCTACACAGTAATTCAAATTTCACATTGCTTCAGAAAGATGGCTGTTTTAGCTTCAACTAGGGTCCTTCTCAACCCCGACAAAACACCATTTGTTCAATTTGATTGTGGCCCATCATACCACCTAAAATAATTCCAGCCAAATTTTTCTATACAATCCAACAAATATTTATCAGTATTTCGATAACGCATACCATAATTTATTTTAAAAGTAATAAATTACTCAATCTTTAGACTTTACAACCATAAAATTTGCGACCGGAGTATAATCACCGCAATGACAAAAACTGGGTTCTTCTAGTATTGAACTTTGACATGCCTGCAACATGAAGAACATGTTAAACTTGATCTCTTGGTTATTTTTTATTACTCTATATATTGATACGTTGGACGCCATGTAACATGTTAAAATTGAATTTGATAGAGAAAATACAAAAGAAAATTAAGAAAGAATTACAAGAAAATACACGTGACTTCACACTATAACAAAAAATGCTCATGTTTTTAAGTTTTACCTGACCTAGCCCATATTGTACGTATTTTGAAAGTATTAGCAAATTCAAAATACGTGTTCTTACAACCAGTGCTTCTAAAAGCTATGGAGTTAAATATGTGTTCTCACAACCATTGTTTTTACTCTCTTCATCTCACATCTTCTATACATGCTTCAAGGGATTGTCCGCCATTATTGTTTCTCCCCCTGTGTCACCTGGTTGCAATATAAGAAAAATAAGAGTAGAAATCCACCATTAAAGGCCATTCAAAGCTTTGCTTTCGAAAATATGATTTTTTGAGTTTGTTAGTTGTTTGGATAAGGTGTTGCTCCAATTGATTGAAATATCAAAAGGAGTTCAAAATTTAAATTTGAAGTGATTTGGAGTAGATTTGAGCAAGATTTGAGTTAATTTTCAAAAAGACGCAAGGAAGAAGACGAAGTCATGTTTTTGTATAATTTTGTATAATAATGTATATGAGTGTATAAACACTTCTTATACACTATTATACACCTTTATACAAGCGTCTGTAGATGAACTTCTTCCATGATTTTCAGTTGCAATTCTTGTTCAAAACCAGTCCAAATCTCCATTAAATGACTTCAAATTTTATATAAAACCTCTTTATACTATTGGAGTTGGATGTTAAATCTTAGCCTATTATTTTTGGGCTAGTTGGTTGTAAATTGAAATATGAGCTATAAAACTGAAAAATAGGGAACCCAGTTGTTCTAATATGAAATTTTTCCAAAAATTAATGCATGTCGAAGTAGTCCAAGAGAAGATAAATGTGGACAAGTTCTTTAATAGTAAAAGGGAGGAAAATTACGCAACATAGCAAACATATACATTGTACGTAGATATACATTTCAAAAAATTATCATTCATAGTTATATTTGAATTTTATAGCAGATTTATATATAGTACTGAAACAAAAGATCAATTGTTTTGAACTGAAATAAAAGAGCAATAAACACAACGAATACAGTTGATACAGTGCACCTAAATACAAGTAATACAAGCATGTAACAATTAAACAATAACTACCACTGATAATTAATCACACTATAATTATGTACGGTAATTAGACTCTAAATTGTAATGTTTTATAAGGCATTGTGGGAGTGGTTAAGTTGTAGGATTGCTTATCCATTAGCGTCAGGTAAGCTAAGGGCCGTAAAAAGAAAACTAAAACCTTGGCGAAATGTTGTTCGGCCCTGAATAGCGCACTATGCAAACTTATCGTAGATAGACACAAATAAAATAAAATAAAATAAAATAAAAGATAGATAGTGGACACGAAGAACCACAGACTCACTATTTTGTGCACACTTGGAATGATATATAATTTATTAGAAACTTTCAAATTTGATATACGTATCAACTAATGCTTAGTACAAAGATAACTTATAAGTGTGATAGTTGTGTAAACATTTTTAACATAGAACTCAAGCTCATACGGAAAACACAGCTGTCGGTGAGCATGAAATCAAACTAACTACTTTGCTTGACCATATGACAGTCCTTATTTATATTTTTTTACTTTACTAGAAAAGAATTTTTCAATAAGTTATATATTTGTTGTTTCTCTTCATTTGCATATCTGGGCTTTAAGATAAAAGTTTTGACTCAAACCTTCTTTAACACAGTATAAGATGCAAACATTTGGGAACATAATCGTGCACTAGACTCTCCACATAAGTATAAGTATAGACACTGGCGGAGGTAGGATCTCCCCGAAGGGGATTCAAAAGAAAAAGTTAAAAATATTGTAGCTAGTAGGACAAACTATACTTTGGGATGTGTCAAGAGGATTCAAAACTTAATATATAGAGGTAAAAAACAGATTTTGCCTTATAAATGCAGCGTAATTTTTCGGCGCCCCCTTCCGCCCATGAGTATAGAGAGTTGATACAAACATTAGCATGAATATCCACAATCAACTTACGTTTTATTTAGATTCTTCAAACATCACAAGAGGCTCTACCTCATCCTTAAAGAATAAAAAAGTAAGGAAAGAAGAGAGATAATATGCACAAAGATTAACATACTGGCAGGCAATAATTTATGTATAGTACTCAATAAGGTCTTAAAAGACCAACAAAAAGTTATATTTGCTTGGGCACATCTGAACTTGTGGTTATATGATTCTATATAACGTAAGGGAATGAACTCCTTACAGCAATAAAAAGCTAAGGCAGATGAGAGTTGTGCCCTTGATCCTGATGAGTGTTTGAAGGTGAAGTGACTACTGGTATGTCTAAGCTGCTCCTTTCTGTTTCGGATGCTACCTCTCTTACATCAGCTATTCTTGACTCCGTTGGTTGAATATCACTCCATTCACCATGTCCGATGGACTGATGGTTCGTTTGATCTACTGCTAGATCAACTACATTCTCTGGATCGATGGCCCTAGAAACGCTTAAACATGCTTTGTCCACATTCTCTTCTGATAAATCCACATGCTTGGTTTGTGGTAAGTTATTAATACTACTTGAGCAAGACTCTGTCTTCTCAAACACTTGATTCATATCTACCTGCTGCCTGTCAAGAGGAAAATCAATGTTCGAATAAGTATAACCTCTAAGCCAGATAAGAAGAAAAACAACATCAATCATTTCACAAACAATACAGCTGAGAATGAAGCAGAGTTGACTAATAAAACCCTACATTTGAAACACCCACTTTCCCAAATGCTTAACCACTCTCACTGAATTAAGGTGCGAGAGCAAATCCAACCAGACACGATTGCTCGGGAATAATGACCATACTCATGATTTCCACCATGTCAACGTGAGAACTTACAGAGATACCAAATAAAATAAAATGGTCACTTGCAGTTGTGACGAAGCACTTACAGAAACTTGTGTGCTAAACAATTCATCCTCGATTGGTTACAGCAAATCATAGTTACTCTTTCAGCTGCTTTCACTTTTATGCCTATGATCTGTATGTAGTTAAACTCTATAAGCTCCTAATGACAAGCTAAAGAACTAGTGTGCTAAAGGTACTCTTCCTCCAAAAAATACTTATTAAGAGAAAGGTACTCTTCCTCAAAAAAATAGTGTTTGAATGACATGATTCCCACCCCACCCCCACCCCCCAAACCCAAACCCCACCCCAGACAAAAAGAAACACCTTCTTCCAGCTCAAAGGCTACCTAAATTCCAAATGGATCAAATCACATATAATGTGTTCAAAGAAACCAGTGAATGGCAAGAAAGAAAATCTCCGACAAAGATAAAATAGTAAACCTTGTTAATTGTGCTTGCAACATATTCACATATGCCAGCAGTTCTTGCTTCTCCTTTGCACTAGCAGCCTCTCTTTGTGCAGCTTCTTTTATTCTAGCCTCCGCATCAGCCTCTGTTACTCTGACCCTTTCTTCTGCCCGAACAGCAGCCCCTTCCAATATTACTGCCTGTTCTCTAGCTTTTGCGAGCTCGGAACGCCATAAATGTGCTTCTTGAATAGCCGAGTCTCTCTGCTTTATCAGTTGATCCATTTCCTTACTTAGGGCCATAAACTTCTCTTCGAACTCCCTCAGCTATAAACATAACATTCAAGAACATGACACAGAGAAGACAATGTGCTAGCTGATAGCCAATGATATACAAGTTAAAACAGCAGGTCCTGACATAGTATTAGTACCTTGGACTTTGAAGATTCCAATTGCTTTTCTGAATCTCCCTTTAAGAGCTCAACCTCAGCACAAGCAATTTTCCGTTGCTCATTCATAGTTTGAGCTGCAGATGCTGCAGCCTCTGCGGCTTCAGCAGTTTCAGATAGTTTATCTGCTAACTCTTTTATTGTCGAGTCCCTTGCACGTACTTCTCTGGCCAGATTTTGCAACTCTTCATCCTTTACTCTCAGTGTCTCCTGCAGTATAATACACAGTATAATACAGTAAATTAAGCAATGCCTTCGTAAATCTGTTAATTCAGTTTGTTGTTGAATAATTGTGAATATGAATTATCCAAATAGTTTTTTTATAAGGTAAGATTTTATTAAAAAGTTGCCACGATGGTACAAATTATAAAAGACCATCAACTGCCACCAACAAGGCAGCTACATTCCTCCTATCTCTTCTAGAAAATCCTTGTATTATCTGAATTGTTAAGACAGAGAACCGCTTCAAGAATTGAAACAGGATTTTTGCTTGGCATTCCACCAAGAGTCTCCACCTCGCACTTTATGGAGTTTCAAGTCCTCTATATTTGGGATTGCAGGTTCACACAGAGTTTATAGCGCATGAAGAAGTCTCAATGTGAGCCAAAAACTAGGCAATAATGTAATCTTATCAAATCTCAGAAGAAGACCAATTCTCTAAACATTCCATAATATGATGCCACAATCACAGAATGAGTAAGCCAACAAATTAGATGATTGTGGTGCATTCAAGCCCTAATCCAGTTCAGCGTAACCTTCAGTTGTTAATGCAATTATTTTAGCTTGTAGGTAACAAAAGGAAGATGAATGATTTGGTATAAAAATGCCCACTGAGGCTATTGAATCCAAATTCCAATTTTATCCTAGTTTCCAGTAAGTAGTTTGAAAAATCGAGTAGGCTGTTCTATAATACCCGTCAGGAAAAAGAAAATAAAGGGGCTGTAATTTGTTCAAACTTCATTTTCCGTCAGATCAGCCCCTTATTATCCCAATTGCTCAACACAATAAGTTCTCTCCACTACATAAGCAACTCCTCCCCTGCCCCTCGTCTCCCCAAAGTGAAAATTTAAGTGTACAAGAAAAGTGGTGGGAGAGTCTTGACTAAAGTTTCAAAAAAAACCCTCACGACCCTGAGAGAAAGCACCAGGAAGACATCGCCCATTTCCGATCGGCTTAACAAACATGCAGGTGGTGCAGCAAGGTTCTATACGCAGCCTGAAGGTTTCAAAGCTGACCCCTAAACATACGAAAGATGCAGAGTCACATCCAAACCCTTGTAAAGCATGTTCTGCCTTGAAAACAGCTAATATGTACCCAGCTTTTCACCAAGACCCTAAACAGAACATCATCTAAGACAACATAACAGAAATTTAAGATTTGAAGGAGACTGTCATTTCCACGTCATTAACACATGCGTTTCGTTCTTTTCTCTGTTTGTACTTCTAAGCTGACATTAATGATAAAAAGGAAAAAAGGAGAAATTGCAACTTCCTTACCTTCATTATTGTCAGGTCATCCATTGGGCCATCAGGTGTCCTGTTCATCATGGCTCCTAAAGCAGTTCTCATTGCAATCTGCATTGCTGCTTCAACTTCCTTGGAAGCTTCAAGAGCAGTTGAATTAGCTGCGGCAACTACAGTGGCCACTGTTCCCAATTTTGTCGACCCATTTCCACTTAACGAGTTCACAGCCTCTTTGTGAGCCTTTAAGACAAGCTGTGTTGCACTGGTTGTACATATTGGAAGAGGAAAACAAGGAACATTGAAAGTGAATGTTAGCATATTAAGAATAACATCTCCCACGTCTCGTAAAAATTCTTAGAGAACGCAGAAAAAAGGAGAAAATATGCCTTGTGAAATTTAATAACATCAAAGCTCTTCCATAGAAATCTTCAATGTGATTCAATATGCAGATCAGCAAATAAGTAATATCAAACAAAAAGAGGCTGTCATATCTGAAATGGAATGCCTGGGGGAACACATCATTAAGTCGGTCTGTCTAAATTAGGAGAGCAACCCCCAAAACCACCACCCTTGGAAAAGAAATCGTCTCCCTCCACAAGAAAAAGGAAAAGGAAAGCTGTTACAGGAGCTCAAGTAAAACTAGTTTGATTTATAGTATAATCTGCAAGGCGAACTGTTACACAGACTCCTTTGATATATAACAAAGAGAGGATGTAGTCTCCAAAGCATTAAAGAAATGGAAGCATTGACAACTTACTGCAAGGTAGATACCCAAGCCTTAGCTGCACCGGGGGTTTCTGCACATAGGAAGTAGTCCTTCTTCTGTGGAGTGCCAATATCTGAGTACAGTTAAGAATCAAGGAAGCAACACAAAAAGTTTCCAAACGGGTGTAACGACTTGGAATTTCCCATTTATATGCCGGGGGAAGGGGGGGTTCCAGGCGATCGGAAAATAAAGAAATGGTTAATATATTCAAGATAATTACGTATTTGCAAAATACTGTCTCAATTCATCCTGGGGGCAGCAGGGAAAATAGGACAAGAATCTTAGAAAAAAAGTTGGATACAGAAACAGCAGCCATCATATTTTGGCAGTCCACTGAAACCGAGAGACAGGGAACAAGATTAGTCATCAGGAAGAGTGAAGGAATCTGGTCTTGAAAAAACAGACTTTTACTCATCCCAAAAATTATCTTATAAGCTTACTGGAAGTTTACAGGAGATAATGCTATTGTGCTATTGGCATCGAATAATATGGTACCCTTGATTGTTGGCTCATTCCTCCTGGCCCTAGAAACCAAATGAAAGAAAACTTGAACAAGGAAACTAACATTGAATAGAGAATTTGAAACTATAAGAAAATGTCTAGTCCAACAAAACCTACTTGTATTCCATTTTTCCAGTTGTTGGATCCAATATCACCCATCTCTCGTTCCACTTCCTCAGCTGTTCAACAAGCCCAAAAGGTTTTGTCAATTGGCAAATCAGGAAGTTTCGAAAACTTTCAACAAATGATTGAAACTAAATAATATAGAATGACAAATTCAATGTCCATCTAGTAGACAAAGAACCCATATGTTAACGACTTCACCAACAAATGATCTTACTTTATTTGCAAATCCAAGTTTGTTTCACAAGTTTTGGGAAAGAATTTGACTTCAACTTGAAATAATTATTTCAAGTCGCAATAGTGATTTCAATTTCAAATAACTTGTATCAACTCTACAGACAAATCTTCAACTTTCAAGAAATCTTTTCCTTAAATAATTATAGCTATCCAAACACAGCTTCAACTTCAAATTCCACAAACTTAATTACCAACTGGAACCTCAAATATATTGTTTTCAACTTCAACTCAAATTGTGTCCAAACACATACTGAAAGACCTCATCAAGCAACAGACGAATAACGAGATAACAATGACTTGACTTAGTTATAGCTGAGCTGGATGCCGATTGCCGCATGATTTACATTATCTCCTCAGTAAGTGAAATGCAGTCTTCTGAATAGAGCTCTAGGGAATG
This sequence comes from Nicotiana paniculata, assembly GCA_005239505.1. Classification (NCBI taxonomy): domain Eukaryota; kingdom Viridiplantae; phylum Streptophyta; class Magnoliopsida; order Solanales; family Solanaceae; genus Nicotiana; species Nicotiana paniculata. The sequence goes on from MDKI01179099.1 coordinate 28,744, forward strand.
CACTACCCAGTGAACAACTTTAGAAAACCAGCAAGGAAGCAGAAGCCAATACCTAACACCAAAACAGCATCTGAAAGTTTGACGCCGCCTATATTCAGCTACATTTATATTTTTAGCAAAGTAGCAAACAACTTCTAAAGGGGTAAGCAAAAAGCTTTTAGAACAATCTTAAGCATCCTATAAGATCCTACTTATATCGAACTCATAGTTTTTGCAGTCACTAGGATCTATGGTTTTGGTCGTAGAAAATCTGCCAAAAACCTAAACCAAACTGGCTGTATCAATCGTGTAGAAAAATTTAATTAGTTTGCTACATAGATAACACCTCTAAAGAAGAAGAAGAAAAATATGAGAACTTCCAGCAAAATTATTAAGTGCTAGGTGCTAATTAGAAGAAATAGATTCAGATCCCTCCAGTTTCAATTGTAGATGGAGCACGTAAACAACTGATCCCAGTATTTACACAGAGTACAGATACATATATAAAAAAATCACCAAAATTAACAAATGTAACATTTTGAACCAATAATTTAAGTATGATGAGTTCAGTGATAAAATCTAACGGTTGAACCTATCAAATTAAAAGTCTAGATCCGACTCTGTCCAGTTTTCCATTGCAGATTTTGATGTGCAACATGCAGAATAATTTATTGAGTTCTGCAGGTAGATAACACCTCAAAAGGAAAAAAATTATAAGAGAACTTTCAAAAAAAATTATTAGGTGCTAGTTAAAAGTGATGGATCACGATCCCTCTAGTTTACCAACACAGGTTTTGATGGGCAACACGTACTGAAGCTAGAAGGGCAAAGATTTTGATCCTTCAACTCAGTTTCTAACCTAAAGTTGAGGTCAATAAAACGTCAACTGGTAGTATGTTCAGAAGTAGCATAAAATACGGAGCCACAAATAATGTTTTGATAAGGTATGGAGCCACCAAAAACAGAGGCGGATCTAGGATTTGAAGGTTCCGGGTGCCATATTATTTTATACATAGATGTATTATTATTCATACGGTTCAAATGGGATAAATATTTAGTCGACTTGATCAACTTTGTGCTTCGATTCTAGCTATTCATCTTTTCGATTTATATAGATAAATATATCGAACGAAAACAAATTATGACAACTTAGTGCACATCATAAAATTTTCAGCAGTAATACCAATATCACAAATAAAAAATTTTAAAAAGAAAAAGCAAGAGAACAAGAGAGATTTACAGTCAAATTACTAAGCAGTGGTGCAGCAACAAGGTGAGGTGCAATGGAAAAGTGGACTCCAAACGGTGGTGGCCAACCGCCAATGAGTGACAGAGAAAATCTAAGAGAAAGAAACCCCAAGTTTGGGGCAGCAGCACCGAAGAAGAGAAGGCCAGAAGGGTTTGGCCTTTAGGGTGGGAAAAGTTTTTGGGGAAATAAGGGGTTTTTTGTATTTTAATGGATAAAGAAAGCACATAGAAAAGTCAAAACAATATTAAATAAGTCAAAAAGTATTAAAAAGGTAAAACAAAGAATAATGGAAAGCAAACAAGTACACTGTCGCACACCTAACATTAATTGTCTAATAGTACTAGTAAAAGTTCCAAAAATTGTATGTGTTGCACTGGTCTCGAACCTCCGCCACTGGGGAGATATTTTCGGGCCTTTACCACTGACACCCAGTGGCTGTTTTGTTCATTAGGGTGCCATTTTATTATATGTACAATATTTCTTCTACACATATAGATATATACACAGTTCCGGCCGAGGTCTGCGGGTGGCGGAGCACCCCCACGGCTCTATGAAGATCCCCCCCTGACCAAAAATAGACGCTGTTTGAAAGCTTCTTTCTGTTATATGAAGGACTTTTTTCTTTTCTTCTTCCTTTTCTTTTTCTGGTTGAAAAGTTCTGTTATATGAGAGAATTGAATAAGTAAATCATGAGAACCACGTCTTTGGAAGATTCTTCATCCTATTTTTTGATAAAGAAGATTCTCTACTTTGCAATACAGCTTCTATGCGAAGATATTCCCATTACAACAATCAATTATACTTTTTTTTAATGTTATACACCAATCAATAATACTTTTCATTAGAAAATCCTTTTTAGACAATATGGAGGACTAAAATGATTTGGCGATATATATCGCCCCTACAGAACAAAGTATACTACACAACCAAAAGAAAAAGTGGAACTCCACAAATCTTGGGAACGATTAACATTTTTCCGAAAGTCTTATAATTTTATTCTAGTTTAGGAAAAGAATTAGGATTTTTGGAACTAACTCATCACACTTTGAGCAAATAAACATTAGGAAGTAGAGGTGGACTTCTAAATTTTAGCATGTATATACTTCTTTAATGTCATGTGCAAATATTATATTTATAGCATAATAGTTTTTTGTTGAAAAGTCAACAATTTCATTGAGGACACACCAATCAGTATATAATGTGAGTTCACATGACACCTCCAAAAGATTCATCCAATGATCTAAAAACTATAGGATATCTTGTTGTCCCACAAAATAATGAAACAAAAAGCTCTTAATTCTCTACGACAAACTTTTAACCACTTCAAAAAGTTCTCTATTTCTTTTTTCTATAAATCAGCTAGAAGGTGCATCTAGGCAAATTTCCATAACTCTATCTTCCTAGCATCTCTTTTTCTCAATGTCTGACCCGGCAGTGCTTCCTCCACAGTCATATCCTTATATGTAACGTCTATTCCACGTCAAACATGGAAAATTAGAGATCATATTTCTACTAGAAGCAGCAGATGGTCCACATCCTTATCCAAAAACAAACCCAACTAACTAGTAACTACTATCCGCTCCTCATCAAATTGTCTATCATTAGTATAGTGTTCCTATCTACACACCAAGTAAAGAAAGCCGCTTCCTTTTTCTTATGAGAATTCATCTTCCATATAGGTCTTCATATGAGCCTTGAGTCATTGTAGTTATTTAGATGAACACAATATGATTCCATTGAAACTCTTCATAGACAATCCCCTTCATAACACAATCTTCTTCTCCAAATTTTTTGTAATTGTAGATCATTCACCATATTCATCACAGCATCCCATTCCTACTCTTGCATGGATCTTCTATACATGTCCAAGGACACTTGTCTTCTATCTCTTTTAAGATCAACTAGTTATCTTTTCAAAAACAAATGAGAACATCAACCATAGTAGCATCCTTATTTGTTCTGGTCATAAATATAAATGTATGAACTCATCTTTCATAGTTGAAATCCCATTTGCACCGTCTAAGTAGCACCGATTAGATTTTCCATTCTCAGAGTGTAATGCCAATGTATCTTGAGAACTCATTCCATTCCTTCATAGTTCCAAACTTCCAATACATAAGCTAGTCTTGTACGAGGTTATTGCTCTCCAGGAAGCATCCATGTTCTACTAGTATCACCTTAACCTTCCTAATAGCTCCTCGCAAACAAATCATAATAACAATTTCTTTAATGAAGATTTACAAAAGGTGCTTAAAGTGTTGCAATCAAGCATGTTACAACACTTTCCGGAAAACACTTGTCGAAAAATATAAAGAATAAATTTTTAATCACATTTAATAACGCCTAACTTGCAATTACAAAATCTTCATCAAAATACCATCATGGACTTACTTTTTAAAAATAAACTACACGAAAGGCTGATTTTGTGGTTGAGGAATCAGCTCACTGGTCACTATAATCTTTCCTCCACATATTCCAATTGACAAAACTCTTTTAAGTTATGCATTAGTGTTCCAGCATAACTGAGCAGTTCATAACCAGGAATAAAAAGAGTTAAAATTAAGATTACGCCATTAACCCACATGATCTGAATCTTGTAAATCACACATTAAACAACAACATAAAAAAGGTTAAATGATACCAAATACAAATTTCCTCTATATCCCTTCTGCTTTATCAATGATTTACCTTTTAAGACAAATTACCAATACTTAGAAGAGGGGAAAAAAAGGACAAATGATTATGGCTTACAGTCTCAGATCGTTTGAGAAGTGGTCCCTGTAGTAAATTCCGGCCAGAACCAGAAGCCAATTGCCGTTTGATCTTCTCTAAACTTGTCTTTGTATCTGCATCTCCCTTTTAAGAAAAACTCCATTTTAGGAAAATGATTTGTACGGGTATTAAATTAGGGTATAAGAAAAATTGGGCACTTACCAGAGGAGCTCCATTAGAAGCCATGGGTGGAAGATTGGTAGAGAAATGAAGAAGAGAAATCGCAGTGATTGTTGAGAAAGGGTTTAGTTATATTAAGAAGAAAAGGCCGAGCTGGAGCTGGTAGGTTTCCTTTTTCTTGTCTTGGACCTGTTGGTGAATGTTGTGTTATTTCGCGAAATAATGTTTTGGTTATAAATAGAATTGTATTTAAATGTTCTAGGGAATGTTTATATTTTAGTGAGATTTTAGATTTTGTGTCTATGTCACCTTTGCCTTCTAAATAGATAGTTTAATTTCTTTTGTAATTAATTCCAAACCAATAAGAATTCATCCTTCTACTTTTCTGTGTAATTGTAACGACTCAACTAGTCGTTTTGAGCGTTTGCACTCTGTTCAACTATTTGAAGTCTCGAGTTGCATTGTATGATGTATTATCACATGTGTGGATCGCCAGTTTTGGTTTCAGATTATTCAGAGTCGATGTATAAGAATGATCCTCAACTAAGAAGCTTTAAGTTGGAAGAGTTGACCAAATTTGATTTTTGAGTATTTGACCCCGGATCGAAGTTTTTATGGTTCCATTAGGTCCGGAGGGTGATTTTGTCCTTGGGCGTATGCCCGGATTCGCTTATGGATATTTCTAGAAGGTTTCGGCACATTTTGGCAAAAATTGGAAATTTGAAGGTTTGGAAGGTTGAAAGTTTTGACCGGAGTTGACTTTGTTGATATCGGGTTCGGAATTCGATTACGGGAGTTTGTATAGCTTCGTTGTGTCATTTGGAACTTGCATACAAAATGTGACATCATTCAAGATCGATTTGATATGATTCCGCGCGAGTTGTAGAAGTTGAAAGTTCCTAAGTTCATTAAGTTCGATTTGATGTGCGATTCATAGTTTTGGATGTTGTTTGATGTGATTTGAGGCATGGATCAAGTCCGCATTATGTAGTGGAACTTGTTGGTATGTTTCGACAGGGTCCTGGGGGCCTCGGGTGTGTTTCGGATGGGCTACGGGCTATTTCTCTATGTTCTTGACTGCTAGTTTCTGTCACCTGGTGTTATTCATCGCGTTCGCGCCCTTACTTCCGCGTTCACGTAGTGTTATGGTGGCCTCATGTACTTTGTTCTTCGTGGTTGCCTCTTCGCGGCCGCGTTCGTAAAGGTTGAAGGATTTATGATGTCGCGATCACGTTCTTAATTATAGGATCGCGTATAAGGGAGACTGGAAGGCCTCAGGCCCTTGTTGTACGCGATCGCGTGAATACAACCGTGTGCGCGTAGAGAGCTGAAAACAGTGTGTCGCGTTCGCGAAGGAGGTTTGGTTAGCTGTCATCATTTTTGTCTCCGTGATCGCGAGTGATGTTCCACGATCGTTGTGAGTAAATCACTGGACAAAATATAAGAACTTCATTTCGAGGTTTGGCCATTTTTATCATTTTGGGAGTTGTGGACCTCGGCTCTGGGAGGTTTTTTGTGGGTTTTTCAAGCAATTCATCAGGGTAAGTGTTCTCTAGCCGAATCTTATCATATTACATGAATCCATTGCTATTCTCATCATTTAATTAGTGAATTAAGTTGGGAATTCGGGGAAAATTTGTAAAAATTTTCGAAATGTAAAATGATGATTTGAGGGACGAATTGGTATTGGAATATGATAAATTTAGTATGGTTGAACTCGTATCGGAATAGGTGTTTGGGTTTTGTGAATTTTGTCGGGTCCCGAGGTGCGGGCCTGGGGGTCGACTTTTGAGTGGATTTTTAGTTTTTGATAAAGATTGAAGCTTTATTATTCAGAATAGTTTCGTATGAGTTTTATTCATGCTTTGAAGTTATTTTGGCTAGATTTGAGCAGTCCAGACGTTATTTCACTCGAGCAGGTCATTTTAGAATATCATTCTAGCTCCTTCGAAGTAAGTGTCTTGTCTAACTTTGTGCGGGAGAAACTACCCCTTAGGAATTGAGTTAATTGTGCTATCTTGTTATGTGAAAGTCGTGTACGCGAGGTGACGAGTGGGTACACGGTCTATATTTGGTAGTTGACCGGTTCAGAGTGTTTAGTATTTTCCCATGTCTTTAATTGAATTGTCATAATATATGATATCTCGTTGTTAGTCTACTCTTGTATACTCTATTTGACGTTGTTAGCACTTATTGTATCCCTTACTCGTTATTTAGCCCTTATATTCCTTAGTTGAATTTAGTGACTTCCCTATTGTCTTGTTACCTCTTAATTGTTGAATTTCTTCTATGACTCTGATAACTGTTGTTGTAAGAAAACTCGACCAAGGGCAAGAATCGATCCCACTGCCCTCCGAAGTCAATCACACATGCTTTGAGCATATCCTCCAAGATCTGAACTGTCCGCTCTTCCTGCCCGTCAGTCTGCGGATGATAGGCTGTGTTGAGCTCTACCCGGGTCCCAACTCACTCTATACTGCCCTCCAGAAATGCGAAGTAAACTGAGGGCCTCTATCTGATATGGTGGAAACATGCACACTATGCAACCGAACAATCTCTAGAATGAAAATCTGGGCCAATCTCTATGATGAATATGTGGTTACAACCGGAATGAAGTATGCCGACTTGGTCTATCTATCGACAATGACCCAAACTGCATCAAACTTCCTCAAGGTCCATGGCAACCCAACTACGAAGTCCATAGTGATGCGCTTCCATTTCCACTCAGGTATAACCATCTGCTAGAGTAGGCCACCTGGCCTTTATTGCTCATACTTAACCTGATGGAAATTTAGGCACCTCGCTGCATACTTAACTCTGTCCTTCTTCATCCGCCGCCACCAATAATTCCGCCTCAAGTCACGATACATCTTCGTGGCACCTGGATGAATAGAATATCGAGGACTGTGTGCCTTCTCTAGAATGTTTTCCCTCAATCCATCAATATTAGGAACACATAGACGACCTTAGAGTCGCATAACACCATCCTCACCAATAGTAACCTTCTTGGCACCACCCTGTAGTATTGTCTCTCTGAAAACCAATAAGTGCAGATTGTCGTACTAACGAGCCTTTATCTACTCAAGTAGTGAAGACTGGGCGACGACGCATGTAAGAACTCAGTTGGGCTTTGAAATATCCAACCTCACAAATCTATTAGCCAAGGATTGACTTTCCAAAGCTAATGGCCTCTCCTCTGTTGAAATGAATGCCAAACTAACCATACTCTCCGTCTTTCTGCTCAAGGCATCCACAACCACATTCGCCTTGCCCGGATGATGAAGGATGGTAATATCATAATTTTATAGTAACTCAAGCCACCTGCGCTGCCTCAAATTGAGATCCCTCTACTTGAACAAATACGGCAAGCTGCGGTGATCGGTGTAAACCTGACAAGACACCCCATAAAGATAATGCCTCAAGATCTTGAGAGCATGAACTATTGCAACCAACTCCAAATCATGTACGAGGTAATTCTCCTCGTGGGGCTTCAGATGACGTGAAGCATATGCAATAACTTTCCCCTCCTACATCAATACACAACCCAGGACAACGCATGAAGCGTCACAATACACAGTATACATCCCTGAACCGGAAGGCAACACTAATATTGGTGCTGAAGTCAAGCGGTCTTGAGCTTCTGAAAGCTTGCCTCGCAATCGTTGGACCATTGGAACGGAGCACCCTTCTGGTTTAATCTAGTCAAAGGTACAGCAATAGATGAGAAGCCCCCCACAAACCAGTGATAATAACCTACTAACCCCAAGAAGCTCCTGATCTCGGTCGTTGTGGTAGGACGAGGCCAGCTTTGAACTGCCTCGATATTCTTGGGATCTACCTTAATACCCTCGTCTGATACAACATGCCTTAATAATGCCACAGAATCTAACCAGAACTCACACTTAGAGAACTTAACATATAGCTTTTATTCCCGCAAGGTCTGAAGCACTGCGCTCAAATGCTGCTCGTGCTCCTCCATGCTACGCGAGTGGATCAAAATGTCATCAATGAAGACAATGACAAATGAGTCAATATATGGCCTGAACACTCGGTTCATCAAATCCATAAATGCCGGGGAGGCGTTAGTCATGCCGAAGGACATCACTGGAAACTCATAATGGCTATATCTAGTCCGGAAAGCCATCTTCCGAACATCAGAATCACGTATCATCAGCTGATGATATCCCTATCTCAAGTCGATCTTAGAAAACACCTTGACACCCTACAATTGGTCAAACAAATCATAATATGCAGCAACATGTACTTGTTCCCAAAACCATCAAACCGCCGTATAACCTTACCATGCACATACCCGGGGGTGATCCCATGTCACCCTATCCGATATAGGTTCTATAATACAAAATAATTGAAATTTCTCAATTCAACCTAGCCCATAAGCCTTAGAATCCAATTTTCCAACATCCGGAATTTCTTATAAGATCTGAATCTCGTGACCTACACGATGTATAAGTCTGAACAAGCTATACCAAACCGCAATCCACAACCCAAGCTACAATCACATGATATACCACATGACTCAAATACCCATAGCAAAATTTCCGATCACAGTAACTGCTCCGAACAACCGAATCCGGGTAATAAACCTCATACCTAAAAAAACCTCATTCTAAAACCTTCGTACACTACCAATAATGAAAGAAGATATAGAAACTCATAATCATTCTTCAAATCAACAAGCCATGGAGCTCCCTCTCCTTCAACGAGAACTATAGTCAATTCCTACGCCGAATTTCAATATTATCCTTCAAAATATACCGCAATCAAATTCGATAGCACCTATCCTAGATCCGACGACTCCATCTTATTGAATAGCAACTAATCTACTGACACGCAGCACCAATACTACTCAGAGCCACAAACCGTGCAATCCATGCACAATAAGCAACAATCCAAATGAACTTGATCACGAAAATGACTCAATCAAGAGAACCGTCCCGCAAGCTCAACGGGTACCACCACCACAAAAAGCTAAGAACCCATCACATACTGTAGAACCATCACCCGACTCTAACAAAAAGGTTCATACCTCAACATGACTCCGCTGCAATGCGCGACTCCATCCAAACGCTGGTCCATATCGTACACCTCGAGCCACCCTGCTCAAAATCAATAACCACGCGAAATTCGACATTAAGTACCCAAAGTGCATTACCATAACCACGGTGAATCAGATGACACGATGCCTTACAAAACCCGAAGAAACATAACCAATGCGCCATCAATCATACAATACCCAACTACTCATCTCGCTATAAGACCACAATAGAACCGCACCATGTGTGCCTAAAACCAACAAATCACAACTCCTCGTAGCATAAAGGAGTGACTCACAGAGAATTTCAGAACACGAATAAGCTCAGCAACAACCGAATGACACATCCCTCAACATTAGCATTATGGAGCCAACCAATCTGACTCGGTGTAGAATACACATCCTAATTGATCCTACCAATGGACCCCCAAATCAAATCCGTGCAACCATGGATAGATAAATAAACCTCTGATATCCCACAATGACCGAATCATAACACATACTATCATCTGGCTAGCTTCGACCATGACTTTACAGTCCACAACCATGAATAATCTGCTCCTCAGGACTCCCAATCTCCAAATCCATAGGACACACGAATCACCATACCTGATCCCAACTCCACCGCCAGAATGTCTAACACATCTCTCATACATGATCATCCCACGAGAAATACTTCTAAAATTCTTCTGTGCCACATAGAAAAATTCAAATATCAACAGTCGATCAACCAGGAGAGTGCCGCAATACTGGTGAAGTATCCATAAATCAAACACATTGCCCTTTTTGAAATGTATACTCTCATCAAGCCATACCAAATAGTTATCATTTACCTAGTCATCTGAAACTGTCCCTGTTGCCTATGAATTTCATGACATTCCCTTCAGAACTGAACTGTGATCTCGCTCACATAAATCTCAATCCCACACAACACACAGCATATACCATGGCATCATATGAAAAACATGAGAACTTCATAGTCCACTTTGAGTCACAGACAACTACATACTCAATTAGCTAAGAACCTTCCATTTGATTTCATCCAGGAGAAAATCACTATACACCACATGCTCCTCACGCCAGTAGGAAATATACCCCGAACCATCATAAAAACCATTGAGAACTCTTCAAAACCCATTTGCACATAATCAAGCAATCAGAACCGAATCTCTCTAACTCAACCCAGACACACAGGTCGCCAAAACCCAAGATCATTGCCATGAAATACCTGTAGAGACTAGCCACATCATAAGTATCCAAAGAAACGATCATACCCATTACTGCGCTGATCCAACGTACTACCTAGCTGTCCTATTTCTCCAAGTCCTTTCCAAATTGCCTTCAAATTGATACTTCTCCTTGCTAGAACACCACGATCTTTAACCAAAATTCACCACACAAGAGACCCTAGTATAAAACCACAACGCCTTAAGGCCCATAAGCCGTTGACTTCCCCCTTAAGAACCACGAAGCACCATAACTGAGACACCCACTCTAAAGAGACCTTATGTGAACCTAAAACAATTTTCTTTACCTTCTTGATACTGAAATGCATAATTCCCAATGATATAAAAATGCAGCAAGTCTCGACACCGTCCAATGTAACTCCCAGTTTCTAGCCATATACAAATTAAAAAATTCCAAATCGCTACATGTAAATCTTGAATCCATTATAACCATTCCCGAGAGTCATCCACTCGTCTCAAATATCAATTAAACCGACCAAACAGACAGCACACTAGCACCTAAGGGAGTAACCCACACTCCTAAGAAAGCGAGCAAATTCTTACTCCACGCACACTACATCCTATACGAATAACAACTCAATCCTTCAATGAAACCCATATACCCATAGAGTATAATGCAACATGTATCCAGAAAGTTCCATTACTCGAGTCATTCTCAAACTCAACCTCTGCAAGTCATAACAGATTCACTAATATACCTCAAACCGAAACCATTAAAACACATAACCGTGTAATCCACTCGTCGATAGCATCCGCTCCCCTAATTGGCTCAAAGCCATAGATCAAAACACACAATAACTTAAAATGCCCATACTCTATTATTGCCACACTACCGTAGTGAAATTCAACTAAATCCTTCATAAGCTCATATACACAACCCACATAATACCTCAAATCATCTGCAAATCTTGCATTCACCCTAGTAACAGCCAAGCAAACTCCCACAAGCGATCCAAACTCAAATTGCAACACATATAATTCACTAGCAAAAGGGAACTCTCTACAAAACAACATAAGGATCATACACAACTTCAGGACCCCTACAGGACGTATCCCACCTGCTTAGACTCAAACTGACATCTCTCTATACTCTTCCATAGTCATAACTATTACGCAATCACTTAATCTTCCTAAATCTAAACTCATAACACGACACAAAGATCTACTTCACTCCACAACTAAACAACATGAGAGGTCCTTCAACACACCCATAACTCGAGGCCATATGCCAAATCAAGACAGAAATCAAACACCCAATAGTCTTTGCAACATCTCAAGTAAACTCTTCTCGTCACATTCGAACAATTTGAACACATCTCGCAGTCACATCATACTCACCACATAGTCAACCAATCACAATTCTACTAATAAGGACTCCAACAGACATATAAGTCCCAAAAGCACGTGCTCACACAATCGAAACCTCTATGCTCAACCTACAGTCAACACCCGGCCTCAAGTCCTCCAGTCTGGCCCATCATCAGTACGCCAAAATCATATTTCGTGCCTTAACCATGGAATCACAATTTGTCGATGCATAACTAATATCAAGCGCTCATGTGCGCATACGAATGCGTGGAAGGAATTCAAAAAGTTACGCTTCAAGCCGAATCAATGCCGCACGATAAGGAAAGAAAGATGGGAAGTATATCCTAAATGTCCTGTAGTCTATCGAAGATAGGTATGGGCATCATCATACCGATCCGCAAGACTCTACTAGACACTTGCTCATGACTTATAGAACTTATGAACCTAGAGCTATATTACCAACTTGTCACGACCCCAAATCCACTAGTCGTGATGGCATCTAACCCAACCCGCCAGGCAAGCCAACTAGTAACTATCCAATTCCAATGATATTAACAAGACAATAAAGTAAAAAAATTATCTAACTTTTATACAATTCCTAAGGACTGGTAGTACAAATCATGAGCGTCTAAGAATAGAATTTATAAAGCTAAAATAAAATAATACATCATTTGTTTCAAAAGTATACAAACATAATTTTATAGATCTAGAGCTACCACGAATAAGGGGAAGCTACAACCGGGACGCCGGTACATCTTCAATCCAGCTCCCATCGAACACATCAACATCAGCAACCAACATCGAAACACAAAGTGCAGAAGTGTAGTATGAGTAAAACCGACCCCATATACTTAGTAAGTAACAAACCTAACCTTAGGTTGAAAGTAGTGATGAGCTAACACAAGGTCGGGTCCAATACCAATATTCCACAACAGTTCATAACAACACAATACAAGTAATAAAAGAGGTATCTCAGAAGTAAAATGCTCAGCTGGTTCACAGTTCTGAAAAATAGGCATGCATTTCAAGTATCTCAGTGAATACTCAAATCTTTTACCGAAAATGCCAGAAGTACGAGTAAGTTTGAAAATTGTGATTTTTCCCAAAATCCTTTCAACAATAGGTAAGATGTTTCATTTTCTTTCCAGATAACAAGTGAAAAATACCTTTCTATGCCCACATATAAATGTGTGTAAAAAGTCATGAGTGACGTGATACTATATAGCATGAGGAAAAATGCATCTCTATGCCTATATATCATGCGTGCATGCAAATGCCATGTACCTCAGAGATGAATCATGTACTCACACTCTCAGAGTACTCAATCTCACTATCTCACATCCTCTCACACTATGATCAATACTCAGCACACTAAATCCCTCAGCGCTGTATAATAACTGTTGCAGCATGTAGCCCGATCCACATATATATAGTCGATTGCGCTCACTGGGGGTGTACAGACTCCGGAGGGGCTCCTTCAGCCCAAGCACTATATTGTTATGACGTGCAACCCAATCCAATATCGTTGCAGTGTGCAACCCGGTCCATAATATATATAAGTAGCCCTAAAACTTGTTGCGGCGGTGCAACCCGATCCATATACATAAATATATAGCCCGAAGGCTTGTTACGGCGTGCAACCCGATCCGTATGAATAAATATAATCAATATCTCACTGCGGCATGCACCCCGAACCCATAAAGTATAATAGATATAATATGTTACGGCGTGCAGCCCGATCCCAAAATGTCACTCTCACTCAGGCCCTCAGGCCCTCAGGCTCACTCAGTCATCAATCTCTCCAGTCTCACTCACGGGCTCACAATATCATTAATCTAGCCCGCCAACAGTGATATGATGTATCAATAACAATAACTGAGACTGATATATGAATGCATGAATATGACTGAGTACAAAATATCAATAAAATCAGTGAGATGACAGCAAGAAACGACTATTAGGGGTCCTAACAACATCAGCAAGAAGCCTAAACATGATATTTAGCATGATTGACAGCTCAATTACTTTAGCACATGGTGAAAACACAAATATCAACAAGCTAGGACCACTAAACAGTGCCATAGAAGCTACAGAGTCCCAATTCACATGGTGCACGCCCACACGCCCGTCAGCTAGCACGTGTGTCACCTCAATTCCAATCACATAACACATATTGCAGGATCTCGTACCCTAAGCACTATGTTTAAAAGACTTACTTACCTCAAACGAGCCAATACTAATGTCGAGCAAGCCAAGCGATTCTCCAAAGATGTCATCCCGCGTGTTTCGACCTCCGAACGGCTCGAAACTGACCAACAACAATTCAAATACATCAAACAATGCTAAAGGAACCAATCCCGATCGTACAAGATCAAATCTTAAATAAAAACCCGAAATCAGCCCCAAATCCCAACCCAAGCCCGCACCTCGGAACCCGACAAAACTCACAAAATCAGACAACCCATTCAATTACGAGTCCAACCATACTAATTTCACTCAACTCCGACTCCAGATCGATGTTCAAAACTCAAAAATTCATATTATGAAACTTTAGGCCAAACCCCCCAATTTCTTTTTAAAATTCAACAACCATGTGCCAAAAATGAAGATAGATTCGTGAAATATAAACAAAGCCGAGTAGAGAACACTTACCCCAGTTCTTGCGATGAAATATGATCCAAAAATTGCCTCAATTTGAGTCCCACATCTCAAAATATGAATAAAGACCAAAACCCTCGATTTGTATTTCCTCTGCCCAGCACTTTCTGCATTTGCAGACAAATAGTCGCATCTGCGGTAAATGTTTCGCTTCTACAAAAATATCCATGGTTAGAAACACCCACACATGCGGTCTTAAGCCACTTATGCGATCACGCTTCTGCGCACTTGAACTGCATTTGCAGTTGCGCAGGTGCGTCCAAGCACACGCACCTGCGGTCCTCACGCCCAGCTCCCCTTCTCGCTTCTGCGACTCCTCTCACGCTTCTGCGACCATCGCACCTGCACAAAACCAGCCACAGGTGTGATCATATGAGAACCACCAGCCACCAGCCTTAGCCAAAATTTCCAAAATGCTCCGAACCTTGCCCGAAACTCACCCGAGCCCCCCAGAACCCCGTCCGAACATGCAAACAAGTTCCATAACACAATTCGGACCTACTCGAGGCCTCAAAACACCCATAACAACATCGAAACAATAAATCACACCTCAAATCGAAATCTATGAATTTTGAACTTTCAATTTCCAAAACTCGCGCCGAAACATATCAAATCATCCCGGAATGAACCCAAATTTTACACACAAGCCTCAAATGACCCGACGAGGCTATTCCAATTCCCGGAACCACAATTCGAATCCGATATCCTCAAAGTCAACTTCCGGTCAAACTTATGAACTTTCCAAACCTTTAAATTTCTAATTATTTTACCAACTTGTGTCGAAACTTTCTAGAAACATCCAAATGCAAATACGGGCATACGCTCGAGTCCAAAATCACCATCCAGACCTAACGAAACCATCAAAACTCCATTCCGGGGTCAAATTCACAACAAAGTCAAACTTAGTCAACTCTTTCCACTTAAAGCTTCAACAATGAAATTCATTCTTCCACACCGA
Organism: Nicotiana paniculata; assembly: GCA_005239505.1. NCBI lineage: Eukaryota > Viridiplantae > Streptophyta > Magnoliopsida > Solanales > Solanaceae > Nicotiana > Nicotiana paniculata. Next base: position 44,088 of record MDKI01179099.1, read on the forward strand.
TTCCGAATAACCTGAAAACCAAAACCGACGATTCACATAAGTCATAATACATCATATGGAACTACTCATGCCCGTAAACTACCGAGAGAAGTGCAAATGTTCAAAATGACTGGTCGGGTCGTTACATCCTCCCCCACTTAAACATACGTTCGTCTTCGATCGTGCCAAGAGTTGTTCCCAAAACCATCAAACCGCCATATAAACTTACCATACACATACCCGGGGGTGATCCCATGTCACCCTATGCCATATAGGTCCGATAAAACAATATAACTGAAATTTCTCAATTCAACCTAGCCCATAAGCCTTATAATCTAATTTACCAACATTCGGAATTTCTTATAAGATCTGAACAAGCTGTACTAAACCGCAATCCACAACCCAAGATACAATCACAGGATATACCACATGACTCAAATACACATAGCAAAATTTCCGATCACGATATCTGCTCAAAGCCACCCAATCCGGGTAATAAACCTCATACCTAACAAAACCTCATTCTAAAACCTTCGTACACTGCCGATAATGAAAGAACACATAGAAACTCATAATCATTCATCAAATCAACAATCCATGGAGCTCCTACTCCTTCAACGAGAACTATAGTCAATTCCTATGCCGAATTCCGATATTATCCTTCCAAATATACCGCAATCAAATCCGATAGCACCCATCCTAGATCCGACGACTCCATCTTAACGAATACCAACTACTCTACTGACACACAATGCCAATACTACTCAGATCCACAAACCGTGCAATCCATGCACCAATAAGCAACAATCAAAATGAACTCGATCACGAAAATGACTCAATCAAGAGAACCGTCCCGCAAGCTCAATGGGTACCACCAGAAAAGAAAGCTAAGAACCCATCACACACTGTAGAACAATCACCCGACTCTAACACAAAGGTTCATACCTCAACATGACTCCGTTGCAATGCGCGACTCCATCCAAACGCTGGTCCATATCGTATACCTCGAGCCACCCTGCTCAAAATCAATAACCACGCGAAGTCCGATATCAAGTACCCAAAGTGCATTACCATAACCACGGAGAATCAGATGACACGATGTCACACAAAACCCGTAGAAACATAACCGATACACCCTCAATCATACAATTCCTAACTACTCATCTCGCTAGAATTCCTGAATTCCGCTATAAGACCACAATAGAACCGCACCATGTGTGCCTAAAACAAATGAATCACAACTCCTCGTATAAAAGAGTGACTCACAGAGAATTTCAGAAAACGAATAAGCTCAGCAACAACCGAATGACACATCCCTCAATAATAGCATTATGGAGCCAACCAATCCAACTCGGTGTAAAATACACATCCTAATTGAGCCTACTAATGGACCCCCAAATCAACTCGGGGAAATTACAAATAGATAAATAAGCCTTCGAAAGCCCATAATGACTGAATCATAACACATACTATCATCTAGCTAGCTTCGGCCATGACTTCATAGTCCACAACCATGAAACAATCTGCTCCTGAGGACTCCCAGTCTCCAAATCCTAGGACACACGAATCACCATATCTGAACCCAACTCCACCGCCAGAATGTCTAACACATCTCTCATACACGATCATCCCACGAGGAATACTTCTAAAATTCTTCCATGCCATATAGCAAAATTTGAATATTAACAGTCGATCAACCAGGAGAGTGCCGCAGTACCCGGTGAAGTATCCATAAATCAAACACATTGCCCCTTTTGAAATATATACTCTCATCAAGCCATACCAAATAGTTATCATTTACCTAGTCATCTGAAACCGTCCATGATGCTTACAAATTTCATGACCTTCCCTTAAAAACTGAATTATGATCTCGCTCACGTAAATCTCAATCCCACATAACACACCGCATATACCATGCCATCATATGAAATATACGAGCACTTCATAGTCCACTCCGAGTCACAGACAACTACTTACTCAATTAGCCAAGAACCTTCCATTTGATTTCATCCAAGAGAAATTCATTATACACCGCGTGCTCCTCACGCCAGTAGGAAATATACCCCGCAAACCGTGGTAAAAACCATTGAGAACTCTTCGAAACCCATTTACATATAACCAAGCTATCAGAACCGAATCTCTCTAACTCAACCCAGCCACGCAGCTCGCCAAAACCCAAGATCATTGCCAGGAAACACCTGTAGAGACTAGCCACATAATAAGTACCCAAAGATCTGATCATACCCATTACTGCGCTGATCCAGCCTACTACCTAACTGTCCTATTTCTCCAAGTCCTTTCCATATTACCTTCAAATTGATACTTCTCCTTGCTAGAACACCACGATCCTTAACCAAAATTCACCACACCCAGGGACCCTAGTATAAAACCACAACGCTCTAAGGCCCATAAGTCGCTGACTTCCCTCTTAAGCACCCCGAAGCTCCATAACCGAGACACCCACTCTAAAGAGACCTTATGTGAACCTAAAACTGTTTGCTTCACCTTCTTGATACTGAAATGCATAATCCCTAATGATATAAAAATGCCACAAGTCTCGACACCGTCCAATGTAACTCCCAGTTTCTAGCCATACACAAATCTAAAAAACTCCAAATCGCTACATCTAAATCTTGAATCCATTAGAACCATTCCCGAGAGTCATTCACTCATCTCAAATATTAATTAAACCGACCAAACAGACCAAATGACCTGTGCCCCATTAGCACACCAGCACCCAAAGGAGTAACCCACACTCTTAAGCAACCGAGCAAATTCCTACTCCACGGACACTACATCCTTTACGAATAACAACTCAATCATTCAAATGAAACCCATATACCCATAGAGTATAATACAACCTGTATCTAGAAATTTCCATCACTCGAGTCATTAGCAAACTCCACCTCTGCAACTCATAAATAATTCACCAATATACCTCAAATCGAAACCATTACAACACATAACCGTGCAATCCACTCATCGATAGCCGTATCTCCCCACTTGGCTCAAAGCCATAGATAAAAACACATAATAACTCAAAATGCCCATACTCTATTACTGCCATAATACCGTAGTGAAATTCAACTGAATCCTTCATATGCTCACATACACAAACCACATAGTACCTCAAATCATCTGCAAATCTCGCATTCACCCTAGTAACAACCAAGCCAACTGCCACAAGTGATCTAAACTAAAATTGCAACACATATAATTTACTAGCAAAAGGGAGCTCTCTACAAAACAACATAGGGATCACACACAACCTCAGGACCCCCTACAAAAGGTATCCCACCTGCTTAGCCTCAAAATGACATCTCTCTATACTCTTCCATAGTCATAATTATTATGCAATCACTTAATCTTCCTGATTCTGAACTCATAACACGACATGAAGATCTACTTCACTCCACAACTAAACAACATGAGAGGTCCTTCGACACACCTATAACTCGAGGGCATATGCCAAATCAAGACAGAAATCAAAGACCTAATAGTCTTTGCAACATCTCAAGTAAACTCTTTTCGTCACATTCGAACAATTTGAACACATCTCGTAGTCACATCATACGCACCACATAGTCATCTAATCATAATTCCACTAATAGGGACTCCAACGGACATTTAATTCTCAAAAGCACGTGCTCACACAATCGAAACCTCCGTGCTCAAGCTACAGTCAACACTCGACCTCAAGTCCTCCAGTCTGGCCCATCATCAACACGCCAAAATCACATTTCTCACCTTAACCATGGAATCACAAGCCGTCAATGCACAACTGATACCGAGCGCTCATGTGCACATAGGAATGCGTGGAAGGAATTCAAAGTGTTACACATCAAGCCGAATAAATGCCGCACGATAAGGAAAGAAAGATGGGAAGTATATCCTAAATGTCCAGTAGCCTCTCGAAGATAGGTATAGACAACATCATACCGATATGCAAGACTCTACTAGACACTTGCTCATGACTTGTAGAATCTATGAACCTAGAGCTCTAATACCAACTTGTCATGACCCCAAATCCACTAGTCGTGATGGAACCTAACCCAACCCGCTAGGTAAGCAAACTAGTAACTATCCAATTCCAATGATATTAACAAGACAATAAAGTAAAGAAACTATCTGAATTTGATACAGTTCCCAAGGATTGGTAGTACAAATCATGAGCGTCTAAGAATAGAATTTACAAATTTGAAATGAAATAATACATTGTCTATTTGAAAAGTACATAAACAAAATTTTATAGATCTAGAGCTACCACGAACACGGGGCATTTACAACCGGGACGCAGGTACATCTTCAATCCAGCTCCTATCGAACACAGAAACATCAGCAGCTAACACCTACACACAAGGTGCAGAAGTGTAGTATGAGTACAACCAACCCCATGTACTCAGTAAGTAACATACCTAACCTTAAGCTGAAGTAGTGACGAGCTAAAACAAGGTCGGGTCCAATACCAATATTCCACAATAGTTCATAATAGCACAATACAAGTAATAAAAGAGGTATCTCAGAAGTAAAATGTCCAGCTCGTTCACAGTTCCAGAAAATAGGCATGCTTTTCAAGTATCTCAGTGAATACTCCAATATTTTACCGAAAATGCCAGAAATACGATTAAGTTCAAAAATTGTGATTTTTCCCAAAATCCTTTCAACAATAGGTAATATGTTTCATTTTCTTTCCAGATAACAAGTGAAAAATACCTCTCTATGCTCATATATCAATGTGTGTAAAAAGTCATGAGTGACGTGATACTATATAACATGAGGATAAATGCATCTCTATGCCTGTATGTCATGTGTGCATGCAAATGCCATGTACCTCAGAGATGAATCATGTACTCACACTCTCAGAGTACTCAATCTCACTGTCTCACACCCTCTCGCACTATGCTCAATACTCAGCACACTAAATCCCTCAAGGCTGTATAATAACTGCTGCGGTGTGTAGTACGATCCACATATATATAGTAGATTGCGCTCACTAGGGGTGTATAGACTCCGGAAGGGCTCCTTCAGTCCAAGTGCTATATTGCTGCGGCGTGCAGTCCGATCCAATATCTTGCAGCGTGCAACCCGGTCCATAATATATATAAGTAGACCTAAGGCTTTTTGCAGCGTACAACCCGATCCATATACATAAATATATAGCCTGAAGGCTTGTTGCGACATGCAACCCGATCCATATGCATAAATATAATCAATATATCACTGCGGCGTGCAACCCAATCCCATAAAGTATAATATGTATAATATGCTGCGGCGTGCAGCCTGATCCCAAAATGCCACTCTCACTCAGGCCCTCAGGCTCACTCAGTCATCAATCTCTCCAGTCTCACTCACAGGCTCACAATGTCATGAATCTAGCCCGACACCAATGATATGATGTATCAATAACAACAACTGAGACTGCGATATGATTGCATGAATATGGATGGGTACGAAATATCAACAAAATTAGTAAGATAACAACAAGAAACGACCATTAGGAGTCCTGACAACATCAGCAAGAAGCCTAAACATGATATTTAGCATGATTGACAGCTCAATTACTTTATCACATTGTGAAAACACAAATATCAACAAACTAGGACCATTAAATAGTGCCATAGAAGCCACAGAGTCCCAATTCACATGGTGCACGCCCACACGCCATTCACCTAGCATGTGCATCACCTCAATACCAATCACATAACATGTATTGTGGGTGAGCGCTCACACGCCCGTCACCTAGCATGTGCGTCACCTCAATACCAATCACATAACATGTATTGTGGGTGAGCGCTCACACGCCCGTCACCTAGCATGTGCGTCACCTCAATACCAATCACATAACATGTATTGCGGGGTTTCGTACCCTTAACACTCAGTTTAGAAGAGTTAATAACCTCGAACAAGCCAATACTAATGTCGAGCAAGCCAAGCGATGCTCCAAAGATGCCATCCCCGTGTTCCGACCTCCGAACGGCTCGAAACTGACCAACAACAATTCAAATACATCAAACGATGCTGAAGGAACCAATCCCGATCGTAAAAGATCAAATGTTGAATCAAAACCTGAAATCGGCCCAAAAGCCCAACCAATGACCGCACCTCGAAACCCGACAAAACTCATAAAATCCGACAACCCATTCAATTACGAGTCCAACCATACTAATTTCACTTAAATTTGACTCCAAATCGATCTTCAAAACTCAAAAATTCATATTATGAAACTTTAGGCCAAAACTCCCAATTTATCTTTTAAATTCAACAACCATTTGCCAAAAATGAAGATAGATTCGTGAAATATAACCAAAGTCGAGTACAGAACACTTACCCCAGTCCTTGTGATGAAATTTGCTGTAGTGGTTTTTGTATTAAAAATTTGGCGTCATTATTTGTCTGGGGTCTATGTAGATGTATTCACGGACATTTTCAAACAGAAGGAACTAACTTAAGGCAGATAAGATGGCTTGATTTTCTCAAAGATTATGACATCGACATTTTGTATCATCCGGGGAAAGCTAACGTGGTGGCGGATGCTCTAAGTCGGAAATCTATGGGTAGTTTTGCTCACTTAGAGGCATGTCAAAGGCCCTTGGCCCAGGAGGTCCACCAGTTGGCTAGTTTGGGAGTTCGTCTTGAGAAATTCTAATGAAGGGAGAGTGATAGTGCGGAATAGGGCAGAATAATCACTTGTATCAGAAGTCAAGGAGAAACAATAAAATGATCCAGTGTCGGTACAACTGAAGGAAGGGATTCATAAACATAAGACTTAAACTTTTTCTCTTGGCATAGATGATGGCACATTACGATACCAAGGGCGGCTATGTGTTCCAAACGTGGATGGTCTTCAGGAAAGAATCAGGGAAGAAGCTCATACTTCTAGATATTCTGTGCACCCAGGTTCTACGGAAATGTATCATGACCTCAAGGAAGTTTACTGGTGGAATGATATGAAGAGGGGTGTGGTGGACTTTGTGGTGAAATGTTCAAACTGTCAACAGGTGAAGGCCGAGCATCAAAGGCCTGGTGGGTTAGCTCAGAGTATAGAAATTCCAATGTGGAAGTGGGAAATTATCAATATGGATTTTGTGGTAGGGTTTCCGCGCACTCCGCATAAGTTTGACTCAATTTGGGTGATCGTGGATCGACTCACGAAATCAGCTAACTTCTTGCCGGTTAAATCTACTGACACTGTGGAATAGTATGCTCAATTGTACATCAAGGAGATAGTCAGGCTTCACGGCACTCCAGTTTTCATCATTTCCTATCGGGGGCTCCAGTTCACAGCTAATTTCTGGAAGAAATTTCAGGAAGGTTTGGGTACGCAGGTAAATCTTAGCATGGCTTTCCATCCTCAGATTGACGGGAAAGTAGAGCGGAATATTCAGACGCTTGAGGACATGTTGCGTGCTTGTGTGCTTGGCTTCAAGGATAGCTGGGATGATCATTTGCCGCTCATAGAATTTACTTATAACAACAACTCCCATGCCAGTATTCAGATGGCGCCGTTTGAGGCCTTGTATGGTAGAAGGTGTAGATCGCCGATTGGGTGGTTCGAGGTTGGAGAGGCTGAACTAAGAGGACCAGACCTTGTGCATCAGGCTATGAAAAAGGTTAAGATCATAAAAGAGCGATTAAAAACTGCTCAGAGTCGCCAAAAATCCTATTCTGACATTCGTCGCATAGATTTGGAGTTCAAAGAAAATTATTGGGTGTTCTTGAAGGTATTTCCCATGAAGGGGATCATGCGGTTTAAAAAGAAAGGGAAATTAAGTCCAAGGTATGTCGGGTCATATAGAATCATTCAAAGGATAGGTCAGGTGGTGTACAAGCTTGAGCTACCACCTGAGATGTCATTAGTACACCCGGTATTCCATGTGTCCATGTTGAAGAAGGTAATTGGGGATCCGTCCGCTATTGTGCCGGTTGAGACCATCGAGGTTAGTGAAGAATTTTCATATGTCCGGTTTCTATTCTTGATAGGCAGATCCAAAAATTGAGAAACAAAGAAATTGCTTCCATGAAGGTATTATGGAGAAACTAGCAAGTCGAAGAAGCTACTTGGGAAGTCGAGAGTGAAATGAAAAAGAAGTACCCTCAATTGTTTGAGTATCCATGTAATAGTTCTATGAAGTTGTTTCCCCTAAATTTTTGTATCATTTGTACGGCAAGTGTAAAGACACTCCTTCTAATTATATGCCTTTACGAGGCCCCAGTTGGTGCTGTTTTATGTACTGTTGTGTTGTTTGATCATGTATATCTTGTTAAGATGTGTTTCGAGGGCTCTCTGGCAAGTAGATAGGACTAATTGCAAAGGAAACTCTGGCAAAATTTTGAGAAAATCTGGGAGTTAGGTAAACATTTGGGGCTAATGGCATGTGGTATAACTGAACCTAAATAACCCTTAATCCTCATTCGAGGACGAATGATTTTAAGTGGGGGAGGGTGTAAGGACCCATAAAATTCTTAACCAAAAACTCGGGGTTTCGTAGTGCCCAGTTAGATTCCTGCGTTATTATAGTAGAAATTCTTCGCGGCGAGCTTGCTCACCGCAGTTCGGACTTTTTGGATTGAACAGTACCCTACTGACTGAGAAGAAAATGTTTCTCAGACTTACGCATTGATCACGCTCAACTATGTCTTTTAGAAGACTAAGCGGGCGTTGCAAATATAATCCGGGGTA
>ML339486.1:0-20717 GCA_005239505.1 Nicotiana paniculata
ATATATATATATATATATATATATATATATATATATATAAACTTAGTTTCTTCTAATTTAAATATAAGTTATAATAGTATTTTTTTCTTAGTATCATTTAAACGATAGTGTAAATATTTGATTTTCTTATTGATATAGTTTTTTTAAAATCTAAAAGTAAGTTATATATATATATATATATATATAATAAAAATAAAAAATAAAAAAGTGATAATAAATAACACAACTACCCCATGACTCCCACTCTCTCACCTCTAGCCCATATCCTCGCATATTTTCTCACCTCATCCCCATGTAAATCAACTTTTTTTTACCTTATCATGTAACCACCAAAATAATCTTTATAAAAGAAAAAGAAAAGACAAACTAAAAAAAAGGAAAAGGGGTGACGGAAGAAGAAAGAAAAGAGAACAAAAATAGGGAAGATTTTTGAAGAAAAAAAAAGAAAACAAAAAAGGATGGAAAAAAAAGAGATTAGGTTTAGTCACTTCTTATTTTTGTTGCCTTTGAAATCCCATTTTCTTCTACAAAATAAAGACAAATCCCAATTCCACCAAAAATAGCTTTTTTTTTTTTAAAGAAAAACATCTGTTTAGCTTCCTTTGTCACATTTCTTTGCTGGCTTAAGTGAAGTTTTTTTGTTCGTCAATTTTGAGTTAATCCGTTCGAGGTTGTTGTTCGGGTTTCTGATCTTGAGGCTCCAGCCAGATTTTTGGTTCTAGCGTTTCCAAAAATTGTTACTCATTTTAGGTCCGTTGTCTTTTTTTATTTCTTGTATTTAATGGATCATGTCGAATCTTGTTTTACATATGTTTATGTGATGATATAATTTTGACGTGCATTTGTGAATTTATATTGGTTGTTTGATTCTTTGCATATGATTCTGTTTAGTTTGAACTACTATTTTCTCTTTTTTTTTTGTTATTATTGATAAAACAATACTGGAGAGATATAACGAAAGATAAGTCAGCCAGTGTTGATTAACTAAAATGTACCGTAGGGAATTGGAATGCTAAAACAAAGCAATTTGGACTAAAATGAAAAAAAAACATTTATTACTACTATTCCCTTTGATTATTAGAAGAACATTTAGGTTGTTAACACATGAATATGTTAGAATTATTTAAGCGCGCTCTTAATTAATCAATCTATCGCGATTTTATACACGTTCGCGTGACATAATTACGATTTTTTTTTAAATTAAACCAAGGTACGCGTTCGCGCGGCTTTGGACTTTTTCTTAAATAATTAAGCGTGAAAAATTGTATACACGTACACGTGACATGATTAAGTGCCGACTTTTTTTTACAAAATAAAATCAAGGTACGCATTCGCGCAACTTTGGTTATTTTTATTAAATAAATCAATATCATTAATTGTGTACACGTACGCATGACATAATTTTTGACGCATCACAACGAAACGAGTATACGTACACGTAACTCCCATTAAGATAATCTTTTACATAAATTGAATAATAGGAAGCGGTAAAAATGTAAATGCACATACTTATTTATAATCAGTAATTAAACAATTTAGGCTAAGTATAAATCATTAAGTGACCGTGCTAGAACCACGGAATTCGGGAGTGCCTAAAACCTTATCCCGGGTTAACAAAATTTCTTACCCGGTCTTCTGGTTCGCATACTTTTTAAACGGAGTCAAAATTTTCTCGATTTGGGATATAAAAATAAATGGTGTCCCGGAACACCGTAAAAAATCCGGGTGGCGACTCCGAAACAAATAAATAAATTCCAAAATCGAATAATGTCACTTAAAGTTGAAAAACTCCCTTATCTCCCTTTCGTGGGGAAAAAGGAGGTGTGACATTGGTTAAGCTTAAATAATGGTGATTTGCGTTTATTACGTGTGTTATGCCTTGCAGGAAATGATTTCAAGCTATTAAGATAATTTGGAGCGAATTTGAACAAGTTGAAACTTTGAAGTCTGAGTAAAAGCCCAAGAAATTAAGCCGGGATCACTTTCGGAGGTCGAGGATCAAGTTTGGATGTCTAAAAGTGAGAAAACATAATTACTTTGAGAAAATTGCACTACAGCATCGCGCCATGCGTAGCAGGGCGCAGGGCGCTAGTGCAAAATTCCTGCAGAGTGAAAATAATAGGCCTCTGAACTTTCCCACTAATGTGGCGCATGATGTGCCACCCGGTGCGCCAGAGTAGTGTATTTACTCGCCCAACTTTTTCCACTTCGGTTTGGAAAGGCAAATTTTGTCTGGGTCCGTTCCTACATAGAATAAATACATCAAAAGTACGAATTTTAGGGGACTTTTGACCTTGAAAGCTTTGGAAGAGGATTGGACGCAACAAGACACAGGATTTCATCATCTTTCCATCAATTCAATACGGGAGTTTGGACTGTAACCTTAGATTGATGTTTTCTTATTCTTTAATTATATTTGTGATGACTTCCTCCATGATTATGGAGCAGTTTCCCATAGGGTTTGACGGATATGGTATTTTGATAAATATTTGTGGATTTTAACTCTAGATCTGTGCTTGAATTCGTTTATGGAGCTTTGAATTGTTGCAACTTTATTCACCGGTCTATTTAATCAAAAGAGAAATATTTTGGTGATTATCTTTGAATTATTTTTTTTGATTTAATTCATAGATTCTCTTAAGTAATCGAAATATCTTGTTGAATTGTTGATTAAATCAAGTTAGGAGAATATTCGAGAGACGTTTTCCCAATGACTAATTCATTAACGCATGCTTGCATACTTTCATAGTGCTTATATTAGTTCACCTTGTAGAGTTAAGATTTAATCGAGAGAGGAGTCTTTACTACACGTTTGAACTAATTATCTAGTGAATTCGTGAGAATCATTAGAACATTAGACTGAATTAGACTAGAGTTAAATCCTAAATAGCTATCTTGCACCTATCCTGTAAAATCCTTATTCCTAACATTTATAAGAACCCAACTCTGCTAATATCTAGTTCTTTGTAATAATTTATCAATTGCTTTACTTTAGTAGTTAATCGTACTTCGTAATCAATTTAAGTTTTGATCATCCTGAATAGTAGTTAAACCATAAATTACAAGAGCATTGTTTAATTCAAATCCTTGTGGAGACGATAATTAAACTATACTATCTTTGACTAGCGAGCATTAATTTCGTGTTGTGTTTTGCGCTCGTTAAGCTTCACCAATTTTTTCCAGCAAGATGGAGGATAACTGATCTTTGGTGATGTCGTTGCCTTTCACGGCAGTGACGTAATGGGTTACATGGTCTTCAGTATCGATCATCCCGTCGTTAATTCTGTGATATGGGGACATCTTGAAGGTTTTTGGTATACCACAAACCTGCCTGGTATTTTGTCTACCCATTCATGGTGCTCTTTCATTTGGTCCATGAGCGCCATGTTCTCGCTTTCCATTTCTTCCATTCTTTTCAGCACGCCGACGAGGACGTTCTCACCTACACTATTAGTATTTGTGTGAGTTTTACCTGATGTCGGAGGGCTCGGTTGGTCATCATGTTCGCTCCTGCGTTGTGATGCATGGACTCTCGTGGTTTCTGCGGTCGTGCATAGGGCTTGATTACTGAGCACGCCGACTAAAGTGTCAGTTGTTGATACCCAATTTTTTTCTCAAACTATTTTAAAATTCACATATATACCTTCAAAATCATTCTTTGTAATAACTGGTATTTTTCCGTAATTTTTTTCATATTTTTATTAAATTCTTTTCCAATTTATTCAGTATTTTTATATTCAATAATTATTCATAAATTGTATTATAAATAATTTCAAAATATTTTCCAGCTCAATATATCATTTTTAATCCTATTAGGATTTGATTATTTCACGAATTAGTCAATTTGGCATTATTTGGCCATAACTACAATAATTTTGCAACTATGGCCTAATTGTACATTTTATACCATTTAAATCAATAATTATTTATTTTATATTTTCTATATTAATTAATTACCTTAATTTCACCTATTTAAGCTTAATTTAATTTTATGCAATTATTAGCTATTTCTATTAATTATTTGTCTATTTAATCGGGTATTAAACAATTAGCCCCTCCCTATTTAAATTATAGCCCAATTTTAATTTAATTTCAGCCTATTGAAACCAACCCAATTACATAACCCGATACCCAAGACCAATCTCTATCCTACCCGACCCAAGTCTGAACAAATCCTGGCCGTTGATCAAACTTGATCTACGACCCAAAAACAACCTTCCTTAATTAAACCTAGGTGACTACCCCCCTCCCCCTCTCTCATTTTCCCCCTCTCATTCTCTCTCAACCGGTCTCTCTACTTCCATCTCTCTATCTCTGATTCTCTCNAACCATGGCCTCTCATCGTCTCCTGGCCCCTGATTCACCCCATGCCAGTTTGACACTACCCTGAGGTCCTCAAGTGACCCAGAGGTGGTTCAACTCCTACCCATGGTCCCTCATGCCATTTTTCGGCCACCTCCGGCCGTTTGAGTAAGATCTATGACTTTTCCGGCTAAACCCGGCGACATCTTTAAGGTTTTTCTTGTTTCTCTGGGTTCTCTGAAACACTAAATCCTAATATTTTCCAATTTCCTTTAGATCTGTCTTAGATTTGTGTATGTTATGAAGCTTTTTACATGTTTCCTTCGAAAAATCCTCCTATTTCTAAATAATCTTTCATCTCAAAACTAGGGTTTCAAACCCCTTTTTCAAAAACAATTTCCCTTCAGATTTTAAGTATTATTTTATGATTTTTGTTATGTTTAAGTCTTTCCCTTTCTGTGTCTGAGTTATTTTGTTAAAAGACCCTAAAGTCTTGGCTTTAATCTGTGGCTCTAAGTTTGTTTCCAACAAGATGTTTATCTGTTCTATTATGATCACTATAATGTCTTGAATACTCTGTGATTTCGTGATGTTTTACCCTATATTGCTTGTTAGGGTTTCTGGCTTCTATTACTCATGCTTATTGTGTGATTCTACTCTATTTTTTGCTCATCGATACCTCTAAATCTTTACCTTTCCTACTTGTATTATGCTTATTCAGTGATTCATGTCATGTTCTGTGTAAACCCCTAATTCCGTGTAATTTTACCAAATTTAATTACTAGGGTTTCTGATTCTCTCCCGTTGTGTGTTTACTCTGCATAATCTATGTTGATTCTTAAATCAGTACTACTCTTATTAGAATCCCTAATTTCCTGTGATTGATTTCCTTTAATTGATTTCCTGTGATAATATTTTTACGACCTTTAGTTAATTCTTGCCTTATTACATGACTGATTTTACTATCAATGATTTTTACAGTAGTGTTTTAATTAAAACCTTATGAACCTGGCCCTAATTTCCTACTTTGTTGCTTACTATGTTCGAAATATTTCCTTATTTATTATACACGATTCCTTTCCTTACTTGTTACTTGTTCTGACCGTTTGAAATTTAACTCCCTTAACTAAGAGAGTACTAGTACTGATTTTGCAACTAATTGATTCTTTGAGTTCCATAATTACTGGGCAGTCTAATTATTAGCTTATTTTCACCTAGTTTCAAACTATATATATATATATATATATATATATATATATATATATATATATATACTTTATTCAATCCATAGCACAGAGACGAACAACTAATCCGTTCAACTCTCTCTCACACAACTAAAACTTTCTTTCTATTCTCTCTTCTGTGCTACTTGCTACTATTCCAAGTTAGCTGGCTGTAAGGTAAGGCTAACTATTGTGCCTCTCCTCTTTCTGCTTTGTGTTTCTGATTTCCTCACTTCACTGGTATGTTCTAATTCAGATTTGAGTCCTTAAACCAACATGTTTCTATTAATGTTGCAATTTATTGTGTTCTTAATCTGCTTCTATTTACTATTATATTGTTCAACATGTAATTAAGATCCTGAATCCCCTCTACCTGTTAAGTTATGCTTTACTTGTCAATGACCAGCATGTTTCTGTATACTTAGCACCTATTTCTTATGTGAATCCCCATGCCTATGACTGGTACATTAGTTTGATCATGGTCTTAGTTGTTTGGTATTGATATGTTAATCTAATCCAGTACTTTACTGTACCCCTGATCCTCTGAACCCTTAGGAGCTTCTGATTGCATGCCTATATGTGATTCTGCCTGCTACATGCTTACCCTTACTTTCTTTGTATTTGTCCCTCAAATCCCATTACCCCTGCTTGTGATTGTTGGACTATTCCTGGTCCTTTGTGTGATGTTGAACTTGGTGTTCCTGCCCTTTGGTGGTTAAAATTCTTTGTTATAAAACTATTCCAATCAAGTTTCCCTCTTCAAAAATGTGAGCATTGCCTTGGGACCCTTGAGCTCCCTCTGAACTTTGACACACAGAGGTTGTCCATTCCACACTACACTTATTCTATCTTGGCTATGAAATCTGGGTGTGAGCACTGCCCAGGAGCCCTTGAGGTCCTTAGAGAACTCTGACACACCCGGATCATGAGAAAGGTTGTGAAATAATACTTGGCATTGAGGACCTGGAGACTTGAGCCTATTATAAAGGCTTCCTATAGTTAACTTCTCATTTTCTTATTTTTAGTTATGTAATTCCTATTCAATGGTTTGTAATAACTAATTGTAAACAACTCTGGGGTCGGATAGTGAAAATATGTGGGTGATATGCATGATGTAGTATAATTAAGGGTAGAGACCATGTTTCTAGGTTTATTTTCTCTATGCGCAATAGCATCCATGTTTAGGTACAACATGTCGTGCATTAGATATCATGATACTTAGTCTTATATATACTGCTTTCCTTTCAGCATGTCATCATTCATTGCCCTCACTTAGACATCCTGCCTATAGGACAAATAATTAATTAAATTGCTATTATATGATTCTGCTCATATAAACGTGTTCTGAAACTTCATTAGAAGTCCTGTCCTAGGATAAATAATGTTAACTGCAATCATGTTTCACCATGCCTACGCACTTAGAGATCATGTTTCTAGGTAAACAACATTAAAAAATATATCACCTATGTTATTCCTGAAAATATGCATAATGTTGTGATTCTATGTGCATTTAGGATTCTTGTTTAAGTCATTATGCATCATGCTGCATTAGACATCATGCTATAGGATCGTACTCATTTAACTGCACTTAGTCTAAATACAGATATCTAAAACAGTCCCATGTTCTAAACAACTGGTAATTAGTCCTTGCACATCTTCAACACCTAGAATTGCATGTTATTAGCTATAAAAAACCTAGAGTCGTTAACAAATCTAAATAACTGTTACATGTTATCCTACACCTAGGGAAACCTTAGGTAATCAACTTAAAAAATAAAATTAGAACTGTCTTTGTGATCATGTTTAACTGTCAGCATGCTTAAAACCAGTAGGCAAGCCTGATTAAGACTTCCTCTCTAAGTTATGCAATAAATCTGTCTTTGTGTTATCACCTAGATACCATACTTTAGGATTCAGAATTAATATGGACCTTAGTTGTGTATGAGACATGTTGTTTATGTGTACTATGTGTGGAGGAATGCTTGAGCCTTTAATTGCTTTCCATGCTTCCCCTTTATCTGCAGTCCTACTTGTTTTTTTATATGTCGCCCTAGAATTTTTACCTTTAAAACCTAAGGGTCTGCCTAGCACCTCCCTTTAGGATAAGAGTCCTAATTTCCTCCGGGACTGATAGGAAGGGGTGGGTAACAGCATACAATAGATGTCAAGACCAACACTCATTTTTGATAACCTTACGGGGTGCGAAGGATAGATATGGATATGATGACCGGTGCGCTAATACCACGAGTAGCCCCTCTTCGAGGAGTGATTACCGGGTATTGCATTGATGTGATCCATATTATTATATACCTAGGATACCTTTTATATGTTTAGATTGTAATATTTTCAAGAGCTAATCTTCTTTACTGTTTTCAAACATATGCATTCTTAAGACTTAAATCCCCTCTTATTTGAGCCTTTACTTGTTATTTTACTAATTGCACAAATTCACGAAACCATTTGGCCGGGAACCACACTGGTGGATCCTGAGGGGTGCCTAACACCTTCCCCTTGGGATAATTTCAAGCCCTTACCCAATCTCTGGTTAATAACGTAGTTGTAATTGAACCCCTTAGGTGCCTAATGCGCCGTTAAAATCGTTAGGTGGCGACTCTTCAAAATATGCAAACCCCTTTCCCAAAAGGAATGGGTTGTCTCAACCAATGTCATAAACCCTTTCAACCGGCCCCGAAAGGAGCGCTTGGGGAAAAGGGGGCGCGACAGCATGGCGACTCTGTTGGGGATATCAGAACTTTTGCCATTTCAAATTGTTTCGTGAATTTGTGCCTTAATTTTTTACCTGCACCCTTTCCTATTCCCTTTACATGAAATTAAATGTTTACTTCAGGTATTTACTTTTTTTCAAAGACGAAACTGACATGTCTCTTTGTTTCCTTTTGTAACTGCTTTAAATCATTACTGTTGTTTTTACCGTTTTCTTTAACATGCAAATACGTGACAACTTGTTTTAATACTTATTATTGCATAATCATGCTCAACATGCATACTCCACTCTTGCCAAACAAAATACTATAGCAATGCGTGATGAGTGGTTGCGCTCTTCCTATATCATTACCCACTAAATTTGGAAAGGCTTATTTGCGGTAAAACTAGTCGATCAATGGTGCAGTCGACGGTTTCGTGCCTTTCCCCTTTGAGTTGTCCACTCAAGGGTACCGGTCTAAAACCCCATAGAAACCTTACTCTGCCGCACTATTGCATGCATCATGGTCAAACCTAGTCGAGATAAAGTGTCGTCCGCACTTTAGCTTTTAATATAGCCTTATCAAAAATTCCACGGGGTTTCCCTAAACCCAAACGGACTCCCTCATGTTCTGTGCATTTATTTGGAGAACTAAATACTTCCTACTAATTATTGATGATAAATAATCGAGTCCGGTGGGGGTAAGGGCCTAACCTTATTTGCTTTGCAGAAAAAATAAGGCACAAAGTCCCCAGATTCGGCATGGTCTCCAATATCCACCCAAGAATGTTGAGTTGGTGGGAGGATCTGCACTCTAGCGACAAAGCCATCATCAGGAAACACTTGGGTAACCTACCATCTCTCCTGGAAATCCAGCCTAACAAAATGATAATACAGGCTGCTACCATGTTCTGGGATCGTGAAAGGTCCGTGTTCCGCTTTGGGAACATCAAAATGACGCCTTTGATAGAAGATATAGGAGGGCTGGCTAACCTAGTATGGGAAACTCCAGAGCTGTTAATGTCTGAGAACCGCATAGGCAAAAGTTTCCTCAAAATGATGGGCCTGAAAAAGGACGCAAAATTGGTATATTTGGAGGATTCGTACATCCCTTTTGACTACTTGTACGAAATCTATGCTACAGCAAATCATATCGTACCTACCATGACGAGTTTGCTATCACCTCTCTGGGACACGTCCATCATCGAGTGTTCGTGTTTATGGTTTTCTTTTTGGGTTTGATCGTGTTCCTGATGAAGAAGGAAAGGATCCATACTAGGCTAGCCATGGTAACTAAGACCATAATGGAAGGGGTAGATGGGCAAGACTTCAGCATTGTGCCCATGATCGTTGCAGACATATATCGAGCCTTAGAAAGGTGTCAACAAGGAGCAAAGCATTTCGAAGGTTGCAATTTATTACTTCAACTCTGGCTCATGGAACATCTCCAAAGAGGCGAATACCGACAAGACATTCACCGCAGAATGTGGGATGACCACATCGCTTTCCATCACCCAAAGCGAATGAATTATATCCCCGACATGTTCGCTCAGCCTGAAAATGCCGAGGGATGGGTTGAGCTTTTTGATAACTTGACTGAAGAGCAGGTTCAATGGATGTTTGAATGGTTTCCGACGGATGAGTTCATCATTCGATCCCGAGACGCATCATTTCTGATACTGATTGGTCTAAGGGGGACATACCCTTACGTCCCTCTTCGAGTTATGAGGCAAGCAGGAAGGAAGCAAGTCATCCCTAGGGTCGAGAAGATGAGTCATCTTCAAGCTGAATTTCAAAATAATGACATCCTCACAAGTGCCAAGCTCAGCACCTGTGGCACTGCAAGATTATACTTGATAAAGACACCATCGAGCCAGACAGGTATCATGCCGGTTGTACCCCTTTCTATCTTGGTTGGTTAGAAAAGGATTTGGGTGGCCAGAGCAAGCCGGGGTACGTCCGAGGTCATAG
The DNA here is from genome assembly GCA_005239505.1 of Nicotiana paniculata. Classification (NCBI taxonomy): domain Eukaryota; kingdom Viridiplantae; phylum Streptophyta; class Magnoliopsida; order Solanales; family Solanaceae; genus Nicotiana; species Nicotiana paniculata. Next base: position 10,201 of record ML339486.1, read on the forward strand.
GGTTATAGATGGAAGGACCGAGGCACAACTCAAATACAACCAACTGCGCAAAAGGATCGGAGAATATGAAGATGACCACCACAAGATACACGAGTCCAACAAGAAACTGATCGAGGAATGGAAAGACATGGCTATCAACGCCAACAAGAGGTTGGGGTACTTGGAACGCGGTATAGTCGAGCTGGAAGAAAAGTTCATCAAAAGAGTCAAAGATTGTCAGAAGGCTGAGGGAGCTGCAGGGGGATACCTAGTCAGAACCTACCTGTTGCTGGGACTTCGCGAGCTGGGAAAACGGTACAAGGAGAGCAAGAATGCTGAGTCTGAGGAAGGTCCTTCTAGGACCAAGTAGATAGGAGTGTCTTTATTTTTCTATAAATGTAATAAGGCCAATGGCCGTTAGGGACTTTTATTTTTTGTCTATTGTTTTGGGATTTGTCTATTTTTTCTTATCAATAAAATAAGGCATTTAGCATTTTAAGTTCTCCAAATCAATTTGTCGCTAGGCCTACCTCGGGCACAAAGAGGTTCCCAACTTAGGACGCGCTTTACATTTCCGCATTATGTGTTTAAATACCGCAATATTCTTTTCATAATCCTCACTGACTTGGTTACCTTTTGTTTTTATTTCTTTTTCTTATTCCCCTCCCCAAAGGTTAGTTCGTGCATTCTGGCATCATCACCCTATCGCACAAGATCCAAGGGCCCTCCACCTACTCCTCCTCCTAGTCCTCCTAAGGGCAAAGACAAAGGTAAAAGTAAGATGGAAGAGTCCAACGACACCAGAAAAGAGAATATGATTGAATGGGTAGAGGCCACTGATGGCCGAGGTATTCAGGCCCTGCATGAAAACATGTCACCACTTGAACAGAAATTGTTGAAGTTTCAGGAAGAACTCGATCAAGTCCGGAATCTGGCCAACTTGTCATTTTCCCTCAACGTCCCCGACGTCAACCTTCCAAATTCTAAAAACCCCGCACCTCCACAATAATCCCAAGACAGCAAAATCATCCCGCGCCTCACCATCACGTCACTCCCCCTAAATAACAAAACTCTCCCGACGCAGTACAATGCTTGCCACACCTCAAATAACACTCCACTACTCATCCCAGAACCTCAAAACCCCACAAAGGACCACTTCCACACCTATAACAATCCCATTTATGTGGAAACCATGACCCACTCCACTCCGCCTATCTCACAGGCATCCGAGTTTGATGGAAAGGACTTGCTTATCAAGAACCTGGTCAAGGAGCTTAAGAAATTAACCAGCCGAGTCCAGGGTGTTGAAGGAACCAAGGGAACTGAAGGGTTGAATTATGAAGACCTTTGTATCCAACCTGATGTCGAACTGCCCGAGGGGTACAAACCTCCAAAGTTCAAAATGTTGACGGTACTGGTGATCCGAGAGTCTATCTAAGGACCTATTGCGACAAATTGGTTGGCGTTGGGAAGGATGAAAGAATCCGCATGAAGCTATTCATGAGGAGTTTGAAGGGAGACGCACTGTCTTGGTACATCACCCAAGACCCCAAGAAATGGTCAAACTAGGTAAGCATGGCGTCTGATTTTATGGACAGGTTTAGATTCAACACAGAGAACACACTAGATGTGTTCTACATTCAAAATTTGAAGAAGAAACCCATAGAAACCTTTCACGAGTATGCTACTCGCCGGAGGTCCGAAGCCGCTAAAGTCAGACCTGCTCTAGAGGAAGAGCAGATGAACAAGTTCTTTGTCCGAGCTCATAACCCGCAGTATTATGAACGGTTAATGATGGTTGAAGGCCACAAGTTCTCTGACATCATCAAATTGGGTGAGCGGATTGAAGAAGGTACTAAAAGCGGTATGGTTACAAATTTTGAAGCCTTGCAAGCCACTAACAAGGCTTTACAGTCTGGTGGTGTGTCTAAGAAGAGAGACGTGGGAGCCGTAATGATTGCACAAAGAGCAAGTCCCCACTCAAATACCAAACTTATCCAACACCTTCACTCACATACCAGCCAACCCTGAACTACCAAGCTCCACCACCTTCCTACTAATCACCCTCACCGAACTACCAAGCTCCGCCGCTCACATATCAGCCTGCTTTGCCCAGATACTCACAACCCGCTCCCGTTTACCACACTTATAATTCCCAGACATCCCATTACCAATCACCCCATGCACACCAAAACTTTCCTAGACCTCGTCCCAATTTTGCTCGACGCCCTCCAAAGCAATACACCGCCATAGCCGAGCCCATTGACCCGCTATATGAGAAGCTCAAAGCTGCTGGTTATGTCACACCTATCCCTGCTGCCACCCCTGAGAACCCTTCTCAGTGGGTTAACCCAAATAAAACCTATGCATACCATTCCGACATGAAAGGACACACCATCGAAGAATGCCGCTCTCTGAAGGACAAAATACAGGCTCTCATTGACAACAAGATTATTGTGGCAAAGACCCCACTCCAAACGTCCGCGACAATCCTTTGCCAGGCCATAAAGGTAGAGGTATCCATATGATCAAAATAGAAGATGATTGGGATCCCGAGGGATCAATCGAGCTGATCGCAGAAGAAGATGACCCAAAGAAACCCGCGGTCACTCTCAAACCGATCATAGTCTAGATTCAACCATCTGAAGACGCTGAGGTGAATATGTCCATACCATTTGAGTTTGAAGTAGCACCACTTGCAAAGTCACCAGTGCCAATTGAAGTTGAGTTTGTATCTCCAGCAAATGCACCGTCACCATTCGAGGTCGCAGTCTTGCCACCCCGAGCACACATTCTGTTTGAAGTAAGTATGGTCACACCAATTTCGGTGGCAATTTCAACCATGCCACCCTTCTATTCAAACGTTATCCCTTGGGACTACACAGACGAGGCGAGAAGGAAAGTCAAGGTCAAGTCTGAGGAAGCTGTCGCAGCACAGGGTATGACGAGAACTGGTAGGGTCTACACCCCTGAGCATCTGGCCTAATCAAGCAAGCAGGCTGCCAACCGGCCTCCCCTTATCTAAACAGGTCCGGATGACCTTTGGAGAAAGGTACATTCTAAGGAGTATTCAGTCATCGACCAGCTGAACAAGACACCGGCACAGATATTCATCCTCTCTTTGCTGCAGAATTCTGAAACACACAGAAATGCTTTGTTGAAAGTGTTGAGTGAAGCATATGTGCCAAACAAAATCACTATCGGGGAAATGGCCAATATGGTAGTTCAGGTACTGGAGAGTCATAAAATAACTTTTCATTAGGATGAGCTACCACCTGAAGGATTGGGGAACAACAAAGCGATGCACATCACCGTGAAATGCGAATATCATATCATCACAAGAATATTGATCGATGGAGGTTCCAGTCTTAACATCTGTTCGTTGATAACACTCAAAAAATTGGGTAAAGGGCTACATGATATAAGGGATGGAGCAATCAATGTGAAAGCCTTCGACGGTTCTCAGAGGTCCACCATGGGGGAGATCAGTCTATGTCTACAGATGGGACCGAATTGGTTTGAAGTGGATTTCTAGGTGATAGATGTGCCACCATCCTACAACCTATTATTGGGACGAACCTGGATTCATGTTGCTAGGGCCGTAGTGTCAACACTACATTAGGCGGTAAAATTTGAGTGGAACCACCAAGAGGTGATTATTCATGGTGATGGTAGCACCCCCATTTATAGTCTTCAAACTATTTCGGTGATTGACGGAAAAAGGAAGATAGGCGGGGGAACTTACCACCACATTGAGCAGGTCAATGCTATCGACAAGGACAAGTGATGGGATAGCAAGATCGAGAGGATATGAGACAGAAAAAAGGCTCCGTAAGAACCTCCAAGGGATCACAAAGCCTATAAAACTCAAGAAACATAGTACCACTTTCGGTTTGGGGTATGAGTACACTTGGCAGGAATTCAACAACTGGTCGCCACCTTAGCGCGGTCCCTATTGCCCTTTGGAGCAGCCGATACCTCATATTGAGCAGACTTTCAAGCAGGCTGACATTATTTATGGATCAGACGAAGAAGAAGCACTTGCAGCGATGAGGAGTTTGCTCCTAGAGGGCGAGGATATGGATTGTTGTGTTGTTCTCGAGGAGGAGGGGGAGGAAGGCCCTTCCGTATAGACTGTATGCAAGGGGACATATCTCAAGAACTGGTTTATCAAGACAACCAAAGCCCGATGAGCCTTGGGATAGCAAGGCTAAAACAAGCATTATTTACTATTTTATCTACTAAATGATTTTCCTTTTCCTGCATTTTTCAATTTCTGCAATAAGATCTTCAATTTTCAAAACAGTTATTCGATTCATCAAAGAATTTTCTAAATTTCTCTGACAAATTCGATATTTATTGCTATTGTCTTCTCTCATTACTTTATTTATACAGCATTATTATTACTTGTCATGATGAACTGATGATTGTGACATGCAATGAGACAACGCAGCAAACAGACATTGATTCAGACGAAGACGACATACCTGACGAGATTGTCAAAGAAGTTGAGAACTTTGAGAACAGACCTAAGTCCAACCTGGATGAGACTGAAGTTATCAACATGGGAGATTCAGAAAACGTCAAGGAGACTCGCATCAGCATTCATTTGTCACCATCAGAAAAGAAAGAATACACAGAGTTTCTAAAGGGTATGAGGATGTATTTGCATGGTCGTGTGATGACATGACTGGTCTAAGTACGTCTATTGTGGCTCACAAACTGCCAACAAATCCAATGTGTCCACCAGTGAAACAAAAGCTCTGAAATTTCAAACCCGACATAAGTTTGAAAATCAAAGAAGAAGTTACCAAGAAGATCAACACCAAAGTTCTCCGGGTAGTGGAGTACCCGACATGGTTAGCCAACATTGTACTTGTGCCAAAGAAGGACGGGAAGGTCAGAGTCTGCGTCGACTACCGGGATCTCAACCGGGCCAGTCCGAAAGATGAATTCCCCTTACCAAATATACACATTCCGATTGACAACTGCGCCAAGCATGAATTGCAGTCTTTTGTGGATTGCTTCGCTGGTTATCACCAGATTTGGATGTATGAGGAAGATGCTGAGAAAACGGCGTTCATCACGCCGTGGGGAGTGTATTGTTACAAGATTATTCCATTTGGCCTAAAGAATGTAGGGGCCACCTACATGAGGTCCATGACCACCATATTCCATGACATGATTCACAAGGAGATCGAGATGTACGTGGATGATGCCATTATCAAATCAAAGAAAGTTGTCGATCACATGGAGAATTTGGGGAAGTTCTTCAATAGATTGCGAAAATACAATCTGAAACTAAACCCCGCGAAGTGTGCATTCGGGGTTCCTGCTGGGAAGTTGCTGGGGTTTATTGTAAGCCACCGGGGAATAGAATTGGATCCGTCAAAATTGAAAGCCATTAAAGAACTACCACCATCAAGTAATAAGAAAGATGTGATTAGTTTCTTGGGGAGGATTAATTACAGCAGCTGGTTTATAGCACAGTCTACAGTCATCTGTGAGCCAATCTTTAAGATGCTGAAGAAAGACGTTGCGACCAAGTGGACCGATGATTGTCAAAACGCTTTCGACAGAATCAAGGAATACTTGTCAACACCGCCAGTCCTAGTACCGCCCGATCTAGGAAGACCTCTGTTACTCTATCTTGCCGTGTTAGATGGAGCTTTCGGCTGCGTTCTTGGGTAGCACGATGAAATGGAAAGGAATGAACAAGCTATTTATTACCTTAACAAGAAATTCACTCCATATGAGGCCTGGTATTCTCTATTAGAGCGTACCTATTGTGCTCTAACTTGGGTCGCCCAAAAGATGAGGCATTACTTTTGTGCCTACACAACATATCTCATATAAAGGATGGATCCATTAAAGTACATCTTTCAGAAGTCCATGCCCACTGGCAAGCTAGCCAAGTGGAAAATCCTGCTGAGCGAATTCGACATTGTTTACATGACTCAGAAGGCAGTTAAAGGAAAAGCTCTGGCAGACCATCTTGCTGAGAATCCCGTAGACGGAGGATACGAACCCCTGAAAAAATATTTTCCTGATGAAGAGGTATCATTCATAGGAGAAGATATTGCAGAATCCTATGATGGTTGGAGGATGTTCTTTGATGGAGCAGCAAACTTCAAGGGAGTCGGTATTGGAGCAGTCCTAGTATCAGAGACCTGTCAGAACTATCCGATATCTGCCAAACTCAGGTTCCCTTGCACCATCAATATGGCCAAATATGAAGCCTGCATCTTGGGGCTCAATATGGCCATTGACATGAACGTCCAAGAGCTGTTAGTGATCGGTGATTCAGACATATTGGTACATCAGGTACAAGGAGAGTGGGAAACAAAGAATTCCAAGATACTACCGTAATTGCACCACGTACAGGAATTAAGAAAGAGGTTCACAAAGATAGAGTTCCGGCACGTCCCCAGAATCCAGAATGAGTTCGCCGACGCGTTAGCTACTTTGTCCTCAATGATCCAACATCCGGACAAGAATTTCCTTTACCCTATTCCTATAAAGATCCATAATCAGCCAGCTTTTACTGTGCCCATGTCGAAGAAGAAGCAGACGGAAATCGTTGGTTTCATGACATCGATGAGTACTTGGCAAAAGGAGAATACCCCGAGCTTGCAAATTCCACTCAGAAACGCACACTTCGGAGATTGTCCAACAATTTCTTCCACAGCGGAGGAATCATGTATAGGAGGACTCCCGATTTGGGGCTATTAAGGTGTGTTGACGCAAAAGAAGCATCAAAATTGCTGGAAGAAATTCATGCTGGGACTTGTGGCCCACATATGAACGGTTTTGTTCTAGCAAAGAAGATACTCCGAGCTGGTTAATTTTGGATGACTATGGAAACGGACTGCATCCAATATGTTCGGAAGTGCCACTGCTGCCAGATACATGGGGATATGATAAAGGTGCCTCCAAGTGAGCTCAATGCAACCAGCTCACCATGGTCGTTCACCGCTTGGGGTATGGACGTTATTGGACCAATCAAGACCGCTGCCTCCAATGGCCACAGGTTCATTTGGGTCGCCATTGACTACTTTACTAAATGGGTCGAAGCGGCCTCCTACAAAGCAGTTACTAAAAAAGTCATGACCGACTTTGTCCGCGACCGCATTGTTTGTCGGTTCGGAGTTCCCGAGTCAATCATCACCGACAATAGTTCTAATCTCAACAGTGACTTGATGAAAGCTATGTGTGAAACTCTCAAGATCAAACACAAGAATTCCACAGCATACAGACCTCAGATGAATGGAGCCGTATAGGCTGCTAACAAAATCATCAAGAAAATACTAAGTAAGATGATAGAAAGGCACAAGCAGTGGCATGAAAAGTTATCATTCGCTTTATTGGGGTACCGCACCACTGTCTGCACATCAACAGGGGCAACTCCTTATATGATAGTTTATGGTACAGAGGCTATTATTCATGCTGAAGTGGAGATTCCATCTCTAAGAATTATATAGGAAGCTGAGCTCAGCGATGCAGAGTGGGTAAGAAGTTGTTATGAGCAACTAGCCCTCATAGACGGTAAGAGAATGAATGCAGTATGTCATGGTCAACTATATCAGAACAGAATGGCCAGGGCCTTCAACAAGAAAGTCAAGCCGAGACGATTCACACCAGGGCAGCTGGTGTTAAAGAAAATCTTTCCGCATCAAGATGAAGCCAAAGGGAAGCTCTCTCCCAACTGGCAAGGTCCGTACATGATTCATAGAGTGCTGACAGGAGGAGCACTCATACTTGCAGAAATGGACGGAGAAGTTTGGCCGAAACCGATCAATTCCGATGCAGTCAAGTGCTACTATGTGTAATCTTTATGCTTTATCAGTGATGTAAATTTAACTACACCTGACCTGATTCCCGTTTAAGAGAGGATACATAGGCAGTCCACAAGCATTCACCCAGCCAACTGGGGCAGAATTTTGAGGAGGACTCTCAAAATTCTGAAGCGAGTTCAGCCAATCGCCGCGCGAGCAGCAGTCAAAGGCGTCCACCCAGCAAACTGGGGCGGAATTTTGAGGAGGACCCTCAAAATTCCGCAGCAGGAGAGGTTGCAATGTCTCAAGCCGTATCATGTCGTCGGTTGATCTAAAACTATTTTAGATTATATATTATATCTTACAAAATCATGCATATTTATTTTTTTCTGAAGCAGCTTGTTTAGCGAACGCTACCCCAATGATATAGACAATATCATCATGATCAAGCAAATGATCCAAGCAGAGCCAGCAGGAATGCGAACTAACCTTTCCCCTTTACAAAATTCACGATCTTTCTTTGGATGCAGGCACAAAATTGCAAAAACCCCCAAAACATATTATCCGCTCAAAGGAACAGACATCGTTCCTAAAACTCGTCGCACATGCAACCATTTATTATCAACACAAACGATGTTTCATTATCACAATGCTCTACCACAATTTAACACCAACTAAGTATTTCTGTTGTCCTTCCTTAAATATTGCATAAGGCTACCATTCTGCCTTCCGAGGTTAAACGTTACCTCCATCTGCATTTTCATCTTGCATAAGGATACCATTCTGCCTTCCGAGGTTAAACGTTACCTCCATCTGCATTTGCATATTGCATAAGGCTACCATTCTTCCTTCCGAGGTTAAACGCTACCTCCATCTGCATTCGCATATTGCATAAGGCTACCATTCTTCCTTTCGAGGTTAAATGCTACCTCCATCTGCATTCGCATCTTGCATAAGGATACTATTCTGCCTTTCGAGGTTAAACGCTACCTCCATCTGCATTCGCATATTGCATAAGGCTACCATTCTGCCTTCCAAGGTTAAACGCTAACTCCATCTTCATTCGCATATTGCATAAGGCTACCATTCTGCCTTCCGAGGTTAAACGCTACCTCCATCTGCATTCGCATATTGCATAAGGCTACCATTCTGCCTTTCGGGGTTAAACGCTATCTCATCTGCATTCGCATATTGTATAAGACTAACTTTCTGCCTTCCGAGGTTAACGCTACCTCTATCTGCATTCTTATATTTCATAAGGCTACCATTATGCCTTCCGAGGTTAAATGCTGCCTCCATCTGCATTTGCATCTTGCATAAGGCTACCTTTCTGCCTTCCAAGGTTAAACGCTACCTCCCATTTACTTCTCAAAAGCAACCAATGAATCTAGTATTATTTATTGCGCTTTCCTTTTGGGCTAAGCTATGCCCCTTTAATTCTCCAGGCTAAGCTCTGTCCCTTCAGCATCATATTATTGCATCTTCATGGGCTGAAATATCGCCAACTTATCCAAAGGCGTTATCGTTCGGAGGCACCATCTTCATGGACCGAGAAAACCATGTCATGGCCTGAGGATCTCTTTTATCAGTTTGCATATCATTATTCAAAGGCATCATGGTTCGGAGGCATCATCTTCATGGCTCGAGAAAATTATTTCATGGCCTGCGAATCCTGCATCAAAGAATTCATGACCCAGGACATCATGGTCTAAAGACGTCATCATTAACCGTCCAAAGACATCATTCATGGTCCAATGGGAAGTTGCATCATGTTTAAATTACGCACTATATATGCTTTTATTGTTTATTTGCAGGTATCCGACGAACAGCGACCTTCCCGGCAGGAGAGATCCCGCTCCAGTTCTCTTAATTACCCTGTAAGCCGTTCATTCAATCAGTCCTATATGTTGTGTCCATCCTTATAAAACTTCATCGGTATACTTCATCGGTCGCTCCTGAACTACATACGGCCTGATTGCTGTAAAACCAGGGATATGTAGGCAACTCAAAAACCAGGGTGTGGCCTAAACCTCTTCAAACCGCTTCGCTCGGTCAAAATTGGCCATCATGTCTTTACCCGACAACTCTTCCATCCTTCCCGGGTAAAGATGGGAAGTTTTGATACCCAATTTTTTTTCTCAAACTATTTTAAAATTCACATATATACCTTCAAAATCACTCTTTGTATAACTGGTATTTTTTCGTAATTTTTTATATTTTTATTAAATTCTTTTCCAATTTATTCAGTATTTTTATATTCAATAATTATTCATAAATTGTATTATAAATAATTTTAAAATATTTCCATCTCAATATATTAGTTTTAATCCTATTAGGATTTGATTATTTCACGAATTAGTCAATTTGGCCTTATTTGGCCATAACTACAATAATTTTGCAACTATGGCCTAATTGTACATTTTATATCATTTAAATCAATAATTATTTATTTTATATTTTCTATATTAATTAATTACCTTAATTCCACCTATTTAAGCTTAATTTAATTTTATGCAATTATTAGCTATTTCTATTAATTATTTATCTATTTAATCGGGTATTTAATAATTAGCCCCTCCCTATTTAAATTATAGCCTAATTTTAATTTAAGTTTAGCCTATTGAAACCAGCCCAATTACATAACCCGATACCCAAGCCCAATCTCTATCCTACCCGACCCAAGTCTAAACAAATCCTGGTCGTTGATCAAACTTGATCTACGACCCAAAAACAACCTTCCTTAATTAAACCTAGGTGACTACC